>VDFB02053374.1:0-146051 GCA_007258455.2 Sequoia sempervirens | reverse complement strand
AAATACATAAAACGTACCTAATAAAAGTCCTTAAGCCCTAAAACTTGAAAATAGTATCAACAATGGCTTGTGTTCAGGGAAAAATGCTTCAATTAAGCACAATAAGATTTGGGTAGACTCTAAAATGTAAAATAGATGTGAACAAATAGACCAACCCCAAGAAAAAATACACAACACACAAAAATGAGAAAAAAATATACAAATGCACAAACTATGCATAGAAAACATAACCTAAATCTCATGAGAAATAGGGTTTCAAGAATTTTCCATGCACTAGAGATCCTTACAATTCACCATCCAAAATTTCTAGAAAGTAGGAGTTATCTTCATGTTTATTGCTAATGATATATGGACCTATCCAAAGAGGATCAAACTTGAATGCTTAACTTTATCTTGGAATATTGTATTCCATGCTAACACTAGATCACCAACTTTTCTCTTAGCTGATCTCTTATAAAAAATACATTTGATTTGTGATTGTTTCTTCATGTTAATCACCTACTTTTATCTCCTTGATTCATCTAATTTAATTAGTTGGTTAATTCTACTTGAGTCATTGCATTTGTGATATCCTCATCATGTAATCTTGAATAAAATTATGAAATTAAAATATTATTCTCAAGTAACCTAACATCCATGCCATATACTAGTTCATAAAGTGATTTATGATTTTTTTTTTTAATAGCTACTTTGTCAGCCCACAAAGTTAAATTCAACTTTGAATCCAAAAATATTTTGTTTCCCTTTTATCCTTTTAATTACCTTCACTTTTTTTATTATTACTAGACTTTACTTGTCCATTCCCTTGTGGATGGTAAGGAGAAGAATAAGACAAGTTAATACCATAATCAACAAAAAAACCAATAAATTATCTTCACTGAAACCTATACAATTAGTAGTGATTACCTTGTTTGACACCCCAAACCTTGTGATAATATGTTCTATCATATAGTACATGGCAACTTTACTAGTTTCCTTGGTTGGCATTTATTCAATCCATTTTGTAAAATAGTTTGTAGCAATTAGAATCCATTTATATCTTCCACTAGACATTTCTGCATTTTCCCCAATAAAATCAATTTCACATTGTTGAAATTAAGCTTCCACATTCATAGGCCTCAAAGGAAATGCTCCAGAATATTTCAATTTACTAGAGAACCTTTGGCATGCATCATATTTCCTAACTGACTTTATAGTATCAACAAATAGAGTAAGCCACTAATAACCTATTCTGAGTATTTTATGAGTTTTCCTAGCCATAAAGTGATGACCATAAATTCCATTATGCATTTCAAATAATGCTTTGGAAGATTGCTTTTATCTAAACATTTCAATAGGAAACCATATCTATTTCTCCAATATAGATCACCTTCTAGGATAACATATTTGATTGCTTGCAACTTTGGGGTTCTTTTCCATTGTCATTTATATTATTAGGGCATGACATTTGTTAAGGTATTGAATGACATTTGTATACCATGGGGAAGATTATATATTGCATTATTTTGGAGAGACCTATTCTAGGATATTTACTTGGGTAGATTTTAATTTTGATTCAGCCACGATCTTGGCTAAATCTTGCCATCCAAGCAAATTTGTGATTTAAATCTCACTGTTGAATTATTGGATCTTATTGATCCATCTACATCTTCATTCTATGACTTCTTTTTGTGTAAAAATTTCCTTAGCATCATCATTTGGAACAAATGCAATCATTTTAACTCCTACTAGATAAGTCCTAAAATTCTTCAGAACTTTAACCAATGCATATGCCTATTTTTTGATGGAATCATAATTTAATTTTGCTGCTCGGAGTGATTTACTAAAAAAGGAAATAGATTGTTCATACCCCTCATTGCTTTGTGTTAAAAATAACTATTGTGTGAAAATAAGAAAATGAAAACAATTGAAAAGGGTTTCAAAAATCTGATTATTTAGCATAGACGCTTTCTTAATTGTTGCTTTTATCTCCTAGAATGTGTTGTGCCTTGCATGTGCACCCTGTTGAAAATAAGGACCTCCTCTTTTCTTTTGCTAGGTTTTCTTGCTTTCTAGTTCTTAGGTTAGGGGTTTTAGGTTAGTTTTCTTTTCACATGCTTACTTGTTTGATTTGGTGTATGGGTTGCATTTTAGGCCAAGAATTTAAGGATTGCAAAGATTTGGTTAAGGTTAGTCCTCTATAAAAATTCCTAAAGTTAAATGCATATTAAATCCCTACAGCCCAAAATCTCCATAAAATATAAATAGATTTCATTTCTTCATAAAATTTGAATTAGATGGATTTGATGGTGATCAGAATTTGTACAAGCACTTACCAATTTTCCATAGGCAACTTGTTGGGTGGTAGGGGTTCAAATACACAACTTTGTTGTTGTTACTGGACTGACAAAACACAAAAACAAACACACAAAAAACTCACAAAGAATGCATAGTGACAACAAGATAAAAAAAAATAACTTTGCATATATTCCTTGCTTTCTTCAAAATACAAAAACTCAGAACTCACACCTCTAAAAGAATAAACTGCTACAATTCTGTAGCTATAGCTAACAATACACACTTCTGCTAAAACATTCCTTCTGTGCTGCTGTTGTCACTGGTTCTGTGCTGAACATTCTCTACTTCATCTATTGCTACAGGGTCAACACTCCAATACAAAAATATTCTACTCTAACTCCAACAGTTGCAAAGACATTGCTTTTGTCTTGCTTGAAATTGCTCATGAGAAAGAGCGCTACTTTCAAATTTACCTAACCACATTAATTGCTGGCAGGCTGTAACAACTATTTCAAAGTAAAAAAACAAGTGCACCAATTTGAATTCAAATTTATCTACCAAAATAAATGTTGAAGGTTACATTGGGTTGTTGCAAGTTGAAAGTCTTCAACTGACATGGGGGCTAAGTTGTCAAGTTTGCTGACTGTAGAATAAAATATTCCAACACTCCCCCTTAATCTATAAGTCAGTTGTCACTCTACAGATTCCTTCCAGAGCTGATCTCCAAAGCTATCCACAATGCCAAGCCTATCTCTTAGGTGTTCAAAACTATCCTTTGACAATGCTCTGGTGAAGATGTCGGTGAGCTATTGCTCGGATTTGCAAAACTAAAGTTCTATCTCACCTTGTTCTACCAACTCCCTTATGAAGTGATAACGAATCTCAATGTGTTTTCTTCATCCATGGAAGACCAAATTCTTTGTCAGCGCTATGGAGTACACATTGTCACAATGAATGACTATGCTGATAGAGACAATTGGATACTTCTTTGATTCCCATGAGATTGCACCTGATCCCATGTTGAAGACATAGTTGGATGTGCTCTTCCTATCATCCACATTTCCCGCCCAATTACTATCTATGAAACCATCAAACTTAAATTCATTTGATGCACCATACATGATGCCATATCCTATTGTTCCATTGACATACTTCAAGATCCTTTTTCCTACTTGCCAATGTGTCTCCTTAGGTTCCTCCATGAACCTAGATATCAAGCTTACTGCATACATTAAATAAGGCCTAGTTGATGTTAAGTACATCAAACTTCCAACCATGCTTTTGTAGAGGGTTGGGTTTATTTCCTTACTGCTGTTAGACTTGCACAGTTTCAGACCTGTTGTTGTTGGTGTTGCTGCAGGTTTGCTATTATGCATTTTAAACATCCTTAAAATTTGTTTGGCATAGTTAGATTGTGAAATAAAAATTCCATGCTATGTTTGTTGAACTTCTATCCCAAGAAAATACTTCAACAAGCCTAAATCCGTCATCTCAAATTTATTTTTCATCACCTCCTTAAAATATGCAAATTTTCTATCACTATTACCAATAAAAATCAAGTCATCTACATACAAAACATCAATTAAAATATCACCTTCAACTGATTTGATGTAGAGTGTGGGCTCACTGTTGTTCTTGCTAAATCCATTAGTCACCAAATAAGAGTCTATTCTTCTGTACCACACCTGAGGTGATTGTTTCAGCCCATAAAGAGCTTTCTAAAGCATATGCACTTTTTCCTCTTGTCCTCAGACTTCATAGCCAGGTGGTTGCTCCACATACACTTCCTCCTTTAGCACTCCGTTTAAGAAGGTTGAATTTACATTCATCTGCATCACTTTCCACTGATGTTGTGCTACAACTACTACATTGTCCATACTATTTCTAGCCTTGCAACTGGTGCATATGTCTCATCATAATCAATACCGGCCTGCTGTTTGTACCCTTTCACAAATAGCCTTGCCTTGTGCCTTTCAATTTTCCCTTCTGCAGTACACTTCATCTTATAGACCCACTTCACTCCAATCACTTTCTTACTCTTGGGTAAATCGGTCAACTCCCATGTTTGGTTCCTCTCTATAGCATCCAACTCTTCATCCATGGCCTTACACCATTTCTCTTCTTTCACTGCTTCCTCAAAGTGTGTTGGATCACTATAGGAGAATAATGTAAAATCCAAATTTTCATCAAAATCAACATGTTGTGTGTTGTCATAGATCTCCCTTACACTCCTTGTCTTATGTGGCATCAATGATGCGAGTGTGGGATCTGAATTTGCTTCTGAGTTGCTGCTACTCTGACCTCTGGAGCTGTTGTACTACTGACTGTCGAAGCTACTGCTTTGCTGAATTCTAGAGCTGCTAGTCTGCTATCTTTGTTCAGTGTTGCCAGACTACTTTCTCTGTTAAACACTTGTAGAGTTTATGTTCTGCTGCACATCACCGGAGCTGCTATTTTCCAATTCTCTAGAATGGTTTCTTCCTGAGCTACTGCTCTCTTGAGCTCCCCCTATGTTGCTATCATCTGCAACTTCTTCATCATCAATGGGTATTGTAACTGAAATACCTGTGGTGTCATCTATCGTTCCATCCCATGCTTCATTCTCAATAAATATAACATCCTTGCTAATTACAACATTTTTGGCGATGGGATTGTACAATTTGTAAGCTTTTGACTCCTCACTATAGCCTATGAAGATACACTTTTGTCCTTTATCATCAAAATTTTTCCTCTTCTCTTTTGGCACGAGTGCGTATGCTACACACCCAAATATTCTTAAGTGCTCAACACTCCATTTGATGTTTTTCCACACCTCTTGTGGAATCCTATCACAAACAACCTTTGTGGGGCACCTATTCAGTAAATAGACTGATGTTGCTACAAATTCTCCCCAAAATATGTGTGACAGGCCTTTTGCTTTCAACATACTTGCCGCCATATCTTGAATGGTCCCATTTTTCCTTTCCACCACTCCATTTTGTTGTGGGGTATACCTACTTGTGAATTGTTTGTGAATGCCCTCATTCCTACAAAAATTTAGAAATTCTTTGGAGATGTACTCTCCCCCTCTATCTATTCTAAGGGATTTAATATAGTGACCACTCTCCTTCTCAAATGCTAACTTAAACCACTTAAACTTGTCAAAGGCTTCCAATTTTCTTTTCAAAAAATAGACCCATATTCTTTTACTATAGTCATCTATGAAAGTCATGAAATATGTGTTTCTAGCTAAGGTGGGGGTTTTCATGGGTCCACACAAATATGAGTGCACTAATTCTAGCAGTGTCTTTTCTCTTCTAGAATACCTAGATTGAAATGGTTGCCTATGTTGTTTTCCTAAAATGCAAGCCTTACACTTGCCATTGGGTTCTACAATGGATGGTAAACCCCTAACCATTCCTTTCCTTGACAATAAACTTAAACTTGAAAAGCTTAAGTGCCCATACCTTAAATTCCATAGTTTTGATGGGTCTTTGATGACTGTCTTGAATGCAGATTGCTATTCAACCACTGATTATTGTGCAACTGCTATCAGAGTCAGGGAACTTTGTTGTTGCTAACCGTCTATTGTTCTTGTAGCAGACACTATGTGCATCATGATAGGAAATATTCTGTTTCTTGTCATTTGCATTGCAACCATCACTCTTTTGCTACCCCCTCTATCAAATATTTTTCATTCTCCATTCTCCATTAGGAACTTGCAACCGTTTTGGAGCATTTGTCCAATGCTCAATAGGTTATGTTTTATGTCGGGGGCATAATAGACATCCTAGATTTTCTGCCTCTCACCATTCTTGGTTTGGATGCTGACTACACCTCTTCCAATGACGAGAACCTTCTCATCATTTCCTATTTTGATCTCTATTTTTATACTATTGTCAATGGAGGTAAAGAAATTCTTGCTACCACTCATGTGGTTGCTGCATCCGCTGTCCAAGTATGATACTTCATCATTGTTGCATTCAACAAGGTTACAAACAATGAAAACATTTGATTGTTTGTCATTTTCACCTTTGTTCTCATTTGCTACATTAGCATTTTGGCCTCCATGGTCACACTGCTTCTTTCTACACTCACTAGCATAATGGCCATACTTGTGACAATAATAACATTGCACATTACTCTTTTCATTCCTTTGATTCAAACTGCTGTTTGTCATCTGGTTTTGGTTTGTTGACTGAGTTGCTCAACTCCTCTATACTGTCAGAACCTCTCTTCTAGAATTACTTCTTCCTCTGCCTCTTTGACCTCTTCCTGTATTGTTTCTTCCTCTTCCCCGACCTCTTGCATTCATCTAAGATTTGAATGCTTTCTCTAGGGAAGGAGCAGACCTATTCAATTTCTACTCATGGGTTTGTAGTGAACCCATCAAATCATCTATGGTCATTTGAGACAAGTCCTTTGCCTCTTCAATGGCAATGGCTACATAATCAAACTTAGTAGGCAGAGTTCTTAGGATTTTCTCAATAATCCTTTGCTCTTCCATTTTTTCTCCATTGACTCACAACTAATTTACCAGGGTTGAAAACTTAGTGTGATAATCTAAAATAGACTCATTATCTTTCATTTGTAGAGTCTCAAAAAATTTTCTCAAGAGCTGCAACTTAGCTAATCTCACTTTTTCAGTCCCTTTATAACTATTTTGCAATATATCCCAAGCTTGTTTTGCATAGCTTGATGCTGCAATATATGGGAAGATAGCCTCACTCAAGGCTACCTCAATCAAACTGAGGGCTTTGATAACCTTCATTCTTTTTTCTTTCAATTGGTTTTTCTGTGCATTTGAAAGGGCTGCAAATGCATTTGGGTCTATGATATCATTGAACCCATTTGTGACCAACTCCCATAGGTCATTTGCAACTAAAATGGTTCTCATATTCTTAGCCCATATATCATAATTTTTTCCATCAAAATGAGGTGGCTACTACCAACCTTTTCTCCCACCTCCTACCATATTTCTCAAATTTGAGAAGACAAGGCAATGCCTAGATAACCTAGGGCTTAACCCACAATAACAAATTAATTGATTGACTGCCCAAAAAAAAAGGGCTCTAATACCACTTGTTGGGAAGCAGGGGTGAAAATACATATCTTTGCTACTATTACTAGACTGACAGAACAAAAAAAAAACACACAAAAAATGCACAGAGAACACATAGTGACATCAAGATAAACAGACAAAAAATAACTTTGCATATATTCCTTGCTTTCTTCAAAATACAAAAACTCAGAGGATATTCTTTGATTTACATGAAAAAAATAAAAATAAGCTATTTGGATAGATGTCCAATGACTGGGTGCTACACTCACACCTCTAAAATAATAAACTGCTACAATCCTATAGCTGTAGCTGACAATGCGTTGCGTCTGCTAAAACATTCCTTCTGTGCTGCTACTGTCACTGGCTCTGTGCTGAACATTCTCTACTTCATCTTCTACTACAAGCTTAACACTCCAATACAAAAATATTCTACTCTAACTCCAATGGTTGCAAAGACATTCCTTTTGTCTTGCTTGAAATTTCTCATGAGAATGGGCACTACTTTCAAATTTCAAATTTACCTAACCACATTAATTAATTTGTTAGTAGGCTATAATAGCTATTTCAAACTCAAAAAACAAGTGCACAAATTTGAATTCAAATTTATCTACCAAAATAAATGCTACATGTTATGTTGGGCTGTTGCAAGTTGAAAGTCTTTAGTTGACGTGGGGGCTGAGTTGTCAAGTCTGTTGACTGTAGAATAAAATATTCCAACAATGTACATATGAAATTTCTGCAAGGAGGATAAATTTCAAATTCTTGCAAGGTTGGAAGGTATTTGTGTTTCCACCTCGAGTGCTTGACACTTTATCAATTTTGAGGTTTAGCAGTGGTAGGTTGGTCTAGTATATAAATGATTTTTGGGCTTTTAGGATCACTTTTTTGCATTAAAGATTAAATTAGGTATTGTGGAGCTTTGAAGTGATTGGGTTTACATTTTAAGGTGGTAACCATGATAAAATTAGGATAGAGTGAGTGGTACCATTGTCAACGCCTGCAATTTTGAAAAGTATTATCTAGATATCACTTCTAGTCTTTCCATTAAGACTTACAATTATACCAATTTTGTGAACCATATTAGCCATGATGGTCCTAATAACTATATCAAAATTTTCAATCTTGATTTGAAAGATGAGACTAGGTGACACAAAAGAAAATAAAATACCCTTCACTCTGTTCTAATGCCATCTACTCACAATTCACAATTTTAAATAGATAATACTCCTACTTACAATTTTCATCAAATGATACTCTTCATTCAAATTTATTAGTATGAACAGACAGATAACAAGTTTCTAGAGATTTGGACATTACAGTTGGAACAAGTTATTTACAAAAATTCTACCCATAGATGGGTGCATTCTCTCTCTGTCTCTCAAACCAAGACCTCTACTCAAACTACATATCTTGGAAAATTCACCACTAGAAATTCACCGCTACGAAAAATTCATCGCATTAAAAGTTTGTGAAATTTTCCATGGCAGTGAATTGCTAGTGGTGAATTTTTAGTGATGGTAAATTTACCAATAGTGAATTGTTGGTAGTGAATTTTTGAAAATGAATTGCTGACGGTGAATTTTCCTGATGCCAACTCACATATACTACGTGCCACTCAAACAACTGTAATCTACACATTTGAATACCTTTCTAAATAATGTAGCCTCCTCTTTTATCTTCCCCTTTAGTCTCCTACGCAACCCTCCTTATTTCTCCATTGTTCCTCTTTAACATTTTCATGTACATCTTAGTATGGCGTGACCCTCATATTGGTTTTTCCACATTCTTAATACACTTTATGTTACGTGCTTCCCTCTCCAACTAGCTCTATCCATTTTCTTTCTACATTCAATCTTTGTAATTGTGTAGGATGCAACGTAATTTTGTTTGCATAAAATTTTCACATGTCTTGCCCCTATGCACGACCTTCCTCCCCACCTTTCAATAATGCACTTTATTTTCACTTGTTGCTACCTGTAATTTGTTCCATCGACAAGATACAATGTGGGTTTCAATTGAATTCTCCCCTAAATTTCCTGGCATAAAATATCCTTAGCATTGCATCATATTTCTTTTCTTTGTATGAAATTTTTCTCTTTTAACATTAACCTCAATTTTCATTCATCCCTTCAACAAAATTTTATTCACAATTTGCCATTTTCCACGCAGCTCCTTTTCCCCTCTATTCTCCATGCCTTTGCACACTATCCATAGCCTTGTATTTTATTTTTTCCTTAGCTCTCCCATGTCCACACAACCCATAGACTTCCATTCTCTATTTTCTTGTGCCATCAACTCCCCTTTAGTATTAAGTCTTTTCATTTCTCTCTAGCCGCGTAAGTTTTTATGTCACTTTTTTTTTTTTTTTTAAATAAAAGTGGCAAAGTCAATGAAATTTTATTGATAAAAGGAAGAATTTACAGTCTTTGGTTCAAAAGGAGCATATCGGCAGGAAAGAACCAAGGAAGAAAACCTCTAGTTGTAGCTCCAAAATAAAGACAAAAAATCTAGACCTAGGACCCACCCAAACCCAAAAGGGAAAAAAATGTATAATCTGAACATATAGTATTCTTCATTTTACCACCCAGAGAAGCCCCCCACAAGATAAAAACATAGAACAAGATACAATAGCAAGTCATCTCTCCTTATCAAGTGGCAAAATGGAACTAACTTCATAGTATGTGCAAAGCTAGAAATAAATTTACACCAGCTAACATAACCTCAGGAGAAGGTTTCCTTGAGTTGGTTGTAGCCCACGATAGTTTCCATAATATTGTCACACATCTAGATAAAACAAAAGAAAGTCTCCAAAACAACCGTTAGATAGAAAATCATTCTTATGAATAAATCCAGCAATGGGAAAGGAGCCAAGAACTAAATTATATGAAGTTAAACAAGAGCAGCCCAAAGTGGCCATGTAAATCATTCTTAAACAGATTGAAACTCTTTGGGTCATTTACCATAGCTAACAACAATCATGAACATGTACATAAAAATACCATTGAAAGTAACACTACATAGATTGGTCAGCCATAAAGTTAAGAGCCAAAAAAAAGATGCTACAGTAGTCATCTAATATGTAGAAGGATATCATCCTACTATTTTCGCTCATTCTTAAATAGATTGAAACTCTTTGGGTCATTTACCACAGCTGACAGCAATCATGCAGTTCATAAAAATACCATTGAAAGCAACATTGCATAGATTGGTTAGCCATAAAGTTAAGAGCCGAAAAAAAAGGATGCTACAGTATTCATCTACTATGCAGAAGGATATCATCCTACTATTGTCCCAGAAGTTTGAAAGAATATGAACAATAGTTTCTGCCCATATTTATTCAAAACATGAACGTAATACATAATTTCTAGATCCCTTTTTTCTACATGCTACCATAATATTTCTAAAAAGTCATATAGCTCCTAATCCCACCAAGGGATTCTCAATCAAAATCTCAATGATAAACAACTTATGAGCCCACCATAGAAAGGCAAACATATTAATAAATGGTGAAGTATAGTATGCAATTGGATTCAAAACAAAGTGCTCTGATTTCACTTCAACCTTGTTGGAAAATAACTCTATATTCATATTGAGACAATTATTTATGTTTTTGTGTCACTTTATCTTCCTTGCTTGGCTTTTGTCTCTGAAAATTAAACATTTATTTCTTATTTCTTTTTGCTAATAGCCAACAATTAATGAGAAATTCAATAATTGACAATTCAAAGGAAGTGAAACAGATCTTTAAGCTTTGAAAGCATAAAGAAATATGATGTTTTATCAATCAATGACAAAAACATCAATTGACCTCTTTCACAAATTGACCACAAAAATTGAACTCCAGAATCAAATATACTTAAAAAATGCAAGAGTGAAGTCAAATTATTTTTGGTGATGCAGATCACTAATTTGCTCATGATTCTCCATCACTTGGACTTGGCTTCATCGAGGAAAGGAGATTCCTATAAGTTATACATAAAAGATATTGAGTTGTTTTAATCCTTTTTCCTAAAAAATCTAAGAGTACAAAAGTCTCTTAAAACTAACCAACATACTTCATAATTCGAAGGGTATGATGTCCAATCCCCTTCCAAGTGAGCTACACATTTGGATGACTAGAAGAGATAAAATACCGAAATAAAAAATTTGAAGGTTCATTATCCTCAATAGAATAAATAATTCACTTAGTGCAAAGAGCCAAACCTTGGCAGTGAGTAGATAGTAATTCCAACCCTCCAAGCTACATGATGAAATCCCTGATGATTTTATGAAGAATACCAAAGAAAATGATGAAGAATATTTTCTAGTTTCATGTAGGAAGCCTTAGAGGGAACCCAACATAAAAAATAATAAACATGAGTGGTAGTGAAAATATTATAAAAAACTTAAAATTTCCTTGCTAGAGGTAAGGGATTAGTGACTCAATAAGCTTTTTTTTTTTCAATTTTGGCAAGAGAAACTTACCACAAAGATGTCGGGGATGCTTGGAAAGAAAAAGGTATACCTAGAAACTTAAAAAAATTACCATAATTAATCCATTTCCCACTAGAGTAATTGACCCAAGAGGGTGTGGATAGGAAAAACTATTTAGAATACTTGGTCCTTTTCAATTGAATGGTAGAGAAAAATCCTTAAAAAATATTCAAATAGTGCAAGGAAAATTAATATTGTTTTCCTCTTCAAAGAAAGTGAGAAAATAGTTATTCAAAAATTAGGAATTAACCATATGAGACAGGGAATTGGGCAAAGAGTGACCTTTAATCACTCTTTGGGACACATAATTAGCTAGAAAACCAAAGCATTCAACAACAAGCACATATGACATTGGATCCAAAAGATAACCCTAATCAATGGACCTGAAAAGCCTAAAAACACTAGAATATTGGCTATTGATAGTAAGACAAGAAGATGCATGTAAAAAAATCATGCTAATAGATTGAATGAATCAAGGCCCAAATATTAAGGCATGTAATATAGCTAGGATAAAAGGCCATTCAATGTGGTCATAAGTCATAGCCAATAAATTTTGATGAATATAGGCTATTGTTGAGAACACCATACCCATTGCATACCTTCCCAAACTATAAATATATTATCTAATTTGTATCTTGGTTTGATGAGACTAGTTTAATCATTCCTCACAATTTGAGGAAGGAAATGGGGAAAATTTAGAGTCAAGGCTTTAGCAATGATCTTATAAGATACAATGAGCAAGGTAATAGGTTGTTAATTACATATATTCATTGCATCTTTAGACTTAGGTATGAATTTAATATTCTTTTATTAATTTTTTTCCCTAATGATTTTAAATGGAAGGTTTCAAGATAGAATTTATTTTGGTCATCCCCAACATAATCCCAAGGGCCTTATAAAATTCATAAGGGAATATATCATAACCAGGGTATTTTCCATTGGCTTTAACATGAGCTACTTCTTTGAGACTAGAAATAGAGAAACTAACCAAAAAATATTATTGAGTGGATGAGAGATAAAAAGGAACTACCCTAAGGAACTCTTTTAAGGAATGATCACATTCAAGATAATTTTCCAATGCCTAAAAATATTGCTAATAATGATTCACAAAATATTGAAGGATACTGAGAAGCTCCTTAAGAACATCACGTCTGTCTTCGATCTATTTGATACCATACAAAGTATGATGAGCTCCAAGATCTTGAAAAAATAATTAAATTCTTAATGCCCAACCTTTAGCCAATGCACCTCTAACTGAATAAATCTTAGTAATTTTCATATTTTGATGAAACTCAACCACCCTAATTTACAAACAAAGAGATAAAGTGTTATATTTGAGAGCTATAGTAGCCTCACAATTTTTGAGGTGGTGGTATAATATCAAATAGTTTCAAAAGATGGAAAATTTACAACCATAGATATAGAGAAATAAAGAAGCATGTCTAATGGCTCTATTCCACTAAGAAATCCAACAAGTCATCTAAGAGGGTTTGGATCTAAGTTCCATACTCATTTGATGTGGGCTAATGAGGGTTGATGAGTTTGTAGAGAAGCATTAAAAATTTGAGACTTTATAACCTTAGGCATACCCACTTTTCATTGAATATTGAACTTGATGGGACTCTAGTTAGATAAAGTGACCTTTAATAAATGATCAATTGAAAGTGATAAATGGATGGAAAAAGAGAAAAAGGAAAGAGAAAAAATCATAACATAATTTAGGCATTTAAAGACGTTGATAGGTCCAACCCAAAAGTTATTCCACATATACCAATGAGAAATGATTGTGGTGTAAACACCTATCAGGATTAAAAAGATGGAATTTACTACACATGTAATTTCATGCCCCCCTCTCACTATTTATCAAGTACAAAGTAAAGTAACATATTTATCATATACCGTCTCAAATATATTATTTGCACATAAAATTTGTAATGGGAAATAAATAGGAAATCCACTAGCATAGTAAGGATCTCTCAACATCATTAGAAGCATAAATGTTTATAATCTCAAAAGAATGATTTTCAATATCTAAGAGGATCTAGATCACATGGTTACTGGGGTTATAACTATGATTGACTACATGTTGGATCCACCTAGGAGAGAGAAAGGATACAACCCCTCCATGAATAATATTGTTTTTATTTTTGTAGAAAAGAGAGTTAGCTAGCCAAATGACATGAAAAAATAGTTAAAAAAAACCAAAAATCTTGACCTCTTATAAAGAAAGAACATCTAGAATTGAAAACTTCTGACAAACATATTTCACTACATATTTATTGGAAAGGTCAATGAGACCTCAAAATTTCTAAGAGGAAATTCATCGATGAGAATCAAGAGGCATCTCATCGCTATTTGAATATTTAAGAGATGAATAAAATTTTTGCAAGAAATACTTTTGAAAAAATACCCAACTGAATGTTGGGAATTTCCAATCTTGTTTTCTTCTATAATTTATTCATCCTCCTTCAAATACTTAGGTTGGTTATGGGTATAACCCAAACACATAAGATAAGGGGGGTGAATAAATAGTAAATTTTAGTTGACAAGATAAGATAGATGTTGGTTATGATGTTTGAGAGAGCTTTGGCTTGGAGGAAGGCTAACCACTAGATGGAAAAAATATTTCCCCTTTCTAGAATGGTTTGAAATCAAGCTTTCTATTCTTTATTAGTTGGGTGGTCAAGAGCGGATAGAGATTTTTCTTGAGGACTACTAAAATTGGCACTCCTATTTTTATGATTTGTTGCTGCAGTTCACTTTTCTTTAGTTTTTGAAAGAAGAGCTTCAACAAGCTAGGAACATAGTTTAAATTAATATTTTGAGAAACAAAAAATGTTAAATCCTTAATTTTTTTTAAAAAAATAGCATTAAAAATAAGTATTGGGTAAATTAAGGTATAACACACATTGCATTTGATGAAGATTTATGATTTGGATGTCCACATATTATTTCAAATCTTTCGAAAAATAATCTCAGAAAATACATGCTTTTGTGGGTGAGATTGATAAAATCTATAAGACTTAACACATATGAATTTTATAAGAGAAGCAACAATAGTGGGTAAGTTCCAAAAAGGTAAGGATAGCCTAAAAAATCCAAGCCAAATTGACACACAAGGTGTCTTTCATCTGAGATGGAAAAATCATGTTTCCATGTTTGAAAGACCAATAGAAACACATGAACATACCATGCCTGCCATGTTTGATGATAGCCTCATAATGATTGATCTCAAAAAAATGGAAAATAAATAAAAATTTGGAAAGGTTTTGGTTAACATCAAGTTAGACCCCATATGGGGACCAACACTTTTTAGCCCATTCACAAAGCATGGTTTTTGGGGGAATTATCATAAAAAGGTATCCTATCAAAGTAAATTGTTCTAACCATTTGCATGCATTATCAAATTTAGGGATGGGTAAAACCACATCCATTCAATGTTCAAGAATCTTACCTCATGGAAGACCTTCAATTTTTTTGCGGGGGTGCATGTTTGGTGGTGCTATTTCCTAGAGTTAGCGAACCATCAACACTAGCATGAATTGTTAGGTTGAAACAATTTAAGGCAATTAAAAAAGGACTATAAAAATAACTATAATAAATGTGAAAGAGTAAATTTTCCCTACACCAAAGGCATGAAGTTACATAAGGATGGTGACAAACTACAAAAAATATAGAAACCATAGCAAAGCCAAATATATACCATTCTCAATTCAATACATCTAAGTTTAATTCAATTAGGGTTTAAAATTAAATCTTAAATTGTTGATATTTATTTCTCTATATAAAGATATAAGAAAAAAAATATTTTAACATATCTAAGGAATTTATAATGTTTGTTGTAACATTAATTAAAATAGATTCTTGATAATTTTCAAAAGCTTCTTCATAATTGAAATTTTGATAAAATGAGTACATGATGTGATGATAGTCTAAAATTAACGATGAAACATGGTTTTTTTGGGATAGGAATATTGTTATATGAACAGGAAAACTAAGAGGAGGGGGGCTGAATCAATTATATACTTTAAAAAAAAAAAAACCCTTATTAACATTTAGATTTTCATTAGACCTTAAACCCTTATCCACCATTTAACCTTTAACATGTATTAAAAAAATGTAAACATGTAAAGCAGTAATGCAAACACATCAGAACACTAGATTTATGTGGAAAATCCAAGAAGGGAAAAACCGTGCGGTGAGGATTAGCTCACTAATATATGAATTGAAACACCAAAAACAATAAGGATCACTTCCAAGGGCTCACTATCGATTGCTCACTACCAAAGGACTCACTATCCAAAAGAAAGAAGAATAGAAGAAGGGGTGACTTACTTCCAATTTGAACTACTAACAATTCATCTCTCATATGTTGAAGGTACAGTTCCATTGAAGCACAAAAAAACCCATCAAATAGATTAAAATATAGACGCCTTATGCTTACTACATTAGGAAGTCATAGGTGTTAAGGATCATGCTTAGATCAACACACTTGATCAATTTCACATCTTTGACATCAAATACTCTACTCTCTTGATCCACATAACCATTCTCCTTGCATTTATAACCTTCACAACCTAAAACAGTCTCAATTAGGCTGGCCTTAACGAAACATATACACCTCAATCATGCAACATCAAATAGGTCAACACAAAACACTTCCAAAATCTAAATAAGTCAAGAAAAATCATGCCACTACTTAATTGGGACCCAAATATACACCAACACACTTATCAACACTTCCTCAAACACTAATTATCCTCCACAATTAGCACTAGCACACTAGGTCGTCCAAACTTGCACTAACAATAACAAGTGAATCCAAACAAACCTCTCAAGGTATAGAAACATCTCATGGACCACACAAAAACACTCCAAAATATTCATACAACATCTTAGAATATTCCTCATCATTAAAATATTTTCCACAACTATTACAACCACTTGAAACTCAAGAACACCTTCATTTTATGCAACCAAACATACTGGCACATACATCCTCCACACTAGACAACTTTGTGGAGCACCACAACACTTGAAACTTCAAGGGATGGTAGATATAAAAATTAAAATCATTTTTTTAGATCTAAAAAACTGGAACCTTTACTGTAGAGAAATGCAAATCAATCTTATTTCTCCCAGACACCCTATTTTACCAAACATACATACTATCAAACACCCCTTCCATTGCACTATGATCCATAACCTAAAACTATGGATATGAAACCTCTAAAAACCTTCAATCATCATGAATAAATTTTTCATGATAATATCTTCAAGCATGAATAAATGCAAAGTAGAACACTGAACATCACTCTATCACACTAAACTCTCTCTAATTCAAATTTTCTCAAAAGAACTTGGAAACCAAGTGAACTAATGTCATTAACAACATTACTAACATATAACATCTACAACATGCAATAATTTCCAACTAAAATAATCTCCTTAGACACAAGTCAAACCAACAACCTCTGCAAGTGTACTAAAGTAGGACATCAATGACAACAACAATATGTGTTGACATCAATACCAACAATTCCCAACACATCATCAATACTAGTAGTGTTCCAAAACTCTCTTCATACAAAGGGTTGGCATCAATGAGAACACCCAAGCAACTCACAAAAAATCAAGCTTCCAACATATCTCCAAACTTCTAACAATACCCCCCTTTGTCATTGATGGAAACACCTGATTTATGAAAAACCATCAACAATAAAAGCAACGAACAAAAATATTGTAATAAGAAGTACTCCCTTGTCTTGGACAACTCTTTACTCTTCATCCTCTCTCTTCACAAAATTATTTTTTCTGCAACACCTACTTTCTATATCACTCTCCTCCTTTGCTCCTCAGATAATACTCTTCCATACTCTCTCCCCCTATGATCTTTGGACCATATTCACTTCTTCACTATGGTTTTCATTCTATCCTTATGTTTTTCAACAACTTTAACTCTCTCTATGCTTTTCAGATTCTCTCCCCCTCTTTAACATCAATGACAAAGGGTTAGAGACTCATCTAACCCTTTTTCCAATATTGAACTCTTTTGCTCCCCCCCTTTGAAAAAATTCTAAAGGAAACACCTGCATACACCAATAAAAAACTACACTCACTCTTTACTACACCTTTTTGAACTATCTAGAAACTATTACTACCTAAGTACTCCCCCTAAGAGGTAGCCTTCAACATTAGTCTAGGACCAAGAATGTACCTGTAAATGCTTCCCAGAAAGATGCACATACTTATGCATCTAGTTGAAAGAAGGATAAGCAATGACCCCTAACTTCTCGTGGAGATACTCAAAAGTATCTTTTGGAAGAGACTTTGTGAAAATATCAACAATCTGATCCTTAGTAGGCACATACTCCAACTTCAACTCATTCTCTACAACTTTCTCTCTCAAGAACTGATACTAGATTGAGATATGTTTTATTTTTTAATGCATTATCATATTCTTTGAAATATTTATTGCACTTGTATTGTCACACATGATAGGAATAGGTTGATCATATGAAACTCTGATATCCTTAAATGTTTGCTTCATCCACAACATATGTGTACACCACGATGCTATTGCAATATATTCTAAGTTTGTATTAGATAATGATACTGAATCTTACTTCTTACTTAGCCATGAAACCAACCTACTTCCAAGAAAGAAATGCACATCCATCCCAATCTATATCTGTTTATGCACTCAAGGAGAAGTTAGTATCCTTAGGATTCCAAAACCAATAATTTAAAGTACCCTTCAAATATCTGAATATCCTCTTCATTGTTGCAACATAAGATTCTCTAAGATCTTCTTGAAATCGAGCTACAAGACAAACTGAATGCATGGTATTTGGTCTAGTAGCAGTAAGGTATAATAGTCCACCAACCATTGATCTATAGTTTCTCTAATCTATCTTAGGAGATTCATCATTCTTTCTCAACTTACAACTAGTAACCATATGAGTACATACTGATTTAGAATCATCCATTCCAAAATTCTTCAACATTTCCTTAACATACTTGGATTGTGGTATGAATATACCTTTCTTTGATTGAATGATCTACAAACCAAGGAAGAAATTTATCTCTCCACACATTGATATTTCAAATTATTTTTGCATTTCCTTCGCAAACCTTTTGCACATACTTTCATTTCCTCTGAATATTAAGTCATCAACATATACCACGACAATTAAGATTTTTTCTCCTTCAAATTTGAAATATAGATTGCTATTTCTAGTACCTTTTCTGAATCCTTGTTACAACAAGTAGTTATCTAACCTTGCATACCAAGCTCTATGAGCTTTCTTCAGTCCATAGAAATCTTTCTTCAATCTGTAGACCATATTTGTGTCTTCTAAAAATTGAAAACCTTTTGGTTGTTTAATACATATACCTCTTCTTCCAATTCACCATTCAAGAATGAAAACTTCACATCCATCTAATATACTTTAAAATCTTTATGTGTTGTAAAAGCTGAAATATCTTGATAGCTTCCATTCTTTCAACTAGATAAAAAGTTTCCTCAAAATATATAACTTCAACCTGTGCGTAACCATTACACACAAGTCTAGCATTCTTCTTGAAAACTTTTCCATCTTCATTCAGCTTGTTCTAGAATACCCACTTAGTACCAATCACAATCTTATCTTTTGGTCTTGGGACCAATTCCCAAGTGAGATTCTTCTCTATCTATTATAACTCTTCCTTCATTGCTTTGATCCAATTCTCATATTTGTATGCCTTAGTCACTATTTTTTATTCCATCTCTGAAAGTAAATAGAAATTTACTTGTTCTTCTATCATAGCAGCTTTTCTTCTTGTTAGCACACCTTTTCTCTTATCTCTAATGATCTGATCTTTTGAATGATTCTTATGCACATACTTAGGAGTCTTAGGATTCTTTTTTGGAGCTTCTTCCTCTTCAACTATCAACTCTTTTCCTTTATCTTCAACATTTTGTTCTTCACTACAAGGGGATTCATTAAATTCATATCCTTCTATCAATGCTAAACTTTGATGTGGTTCTTCATCCACTTTGACACTTTCACTCTCGACAATATTCTTCAATCCTTTGTTGTAGAACTGGTAGGCCTTACTTCTTGTAGAGTATCCAAGGAAGATTCCTTCATCAGATATTTCATCAAAATTTCCTAAGTTTTCTTCATCTCTTCTGATATAACACTTGCTTCCCAAAACTCTAAAATATTTCACGGTGGGAAGTTTACCATATCATAACTCATAGGGATTCATTGAACTATTTTCTCTTTCTTGACCTTTGTTAAGAATGTGGACTATAGGATGAATTTCTTCTCTCCAATAGACATCTGAAAGATTAGCTTCCTTCATCATTGTCCTAGCTGCTTCCTAAATTGTTCTAATTTTCCTTTCCATAACTCCATTCTATTGAGGAATTATAGGGGATGATAAATTCCTTATTCCATGATCATTATTTGAAGTAAACTCACGACCTCTATTATATCTCAAACATTTTATTTTTAGATTCATTTCATTCTCAACCATAGCCTTAAATTCTTTAAACTCATCTAGAGCTTATGATTTTTCTTTAAGAAATGTAACCCAAGCCATTCTAGAATAATCATAAATTAATAAAATCAAATACCTGTCACCACATGAGCTTCTAATTTTGGTAGGTCCACATAGATCTATGTGCACTAAATCCAAGGGACCTGTGGTAGAATATTCCTTTGTCTTGAATCTTGTCTTTTTTTTCTTTCTGACTAAGTTACATTCTTTGTAGATTGCATTGATAGGCTTTGTAATCTTTGGTAAATCTATCACAACATCAGCATAGCTTATCCTTATTGGGTTATCAAAATTAATGTGACTCATTCTTCTATTCCATAGCCAACTTTCACTAGTTTGCGACATAAATCATTTTTCACCACTACCTTTGAGTTGATAGGCATACCTCCTATCCTTGTTCTAGTAGCAACCAAAATATCATAGCTTCCTTTTTTGATTTCACAACCACCATTCTGAAATACAAGATTAAATCCTTTGCTACACATTTTTCCTACACTTAAAAGATTATGATGAAGACCCTTGACATAAATAACATCATCTGTATTATGCTTTCCATCAAAATTGATTGAACCTTTTCCATAGATCTTAGTAGATGTCTCATCACCAAACTTAACAAGAACAACATCATACTTTTCAAGTTTAAAAAACTTAATCTTGTCACCTAGCATTTGATTTAAGAATCCACTATCAATGATCCAATAGTTCTTTTCCTCTCTAGCATGAAAAGTAGTCAATATAGTTAATCAATGTTATGACCTATTTCTGAAGCACTTTCCTTCACACATCTTTCAATATTAGTAGAATTTGTTCCAAAATTTAAATCCATGAACAAGTATTCATCACTTCCTTCACTTGAATAGTTTGATTCTTCATCGTTAGATACACCATTTTCCTTTTCAACATAATAAATCTTCTTGATAAATTTATCCTTATGATCCCTTTGTTTGTCATTAGTAACTTTAATTGGGAATTTAGATGCATAATCACCTATCATTCCACAATTGCAATGTTTGAAAGGTAGCTTACCTTTATATTTTCTAGTACCCTTCTTCAATCTCCTCACAAATTTTGCTTCCACCTCATCAAGATTATCTAGATTTGATCCATTATCTTTTTACACTTTGTAGACTTTAAATACAATTTCTTTGTTTGTAGCATCTTGACCAAATTCTCTCATTTCAAAAGAAGTTAAAGCAACAAACATCCGATCTCTAGCATAATTATCCAAATTTTGAGCTTCCTCAATAGCAGAAACTTTAGAACTATAAGATTTAGGAAAATTTATTAATACCTTTTTCAAAACTTCACTTTCATTCAACTTTCTGATGCAGGAGCGTCCAGTGGTGTAAGGGCAATCTTGCATCACCCAAAAATAGTTAAATTTTCAAGTTTATCATTTTTTAGATGTTTTTACATTTTTGGATACCCTTTTCGTCATAATGAAATTTCCAATTTATGGTTTTTATTTTCTATTCCTGGGTTGAAAGATATTGTAGTTTTAGTTTCCCAGATTTGCACCTAAAAATCTTTTGAGTTGGAATTGAGGCACTTAGAGCTTCTAGAATGGCCTTGAAACTTGCCAAAATTGGCGTAGTAGATTTTGAGCGCGTTCTTGATTTTGAGACCTTTCCAACAGTTCAAATAGTTCACAAATCGGAGCCTCGGATCAAAAGTTATGGCCCCGGGAAGTTGGCGCACTTTCTAGAAGATACAATTGCAAATGTTCCTTTGAAATTTGAATTTCAAGTTGTAATTTTTTGGCACCAAACCGCCTAAACTCAAAATTTGAATGTTGTTTTGGCTCCAAACTAAAGAGGAGCTCTATTTATGGGTGGGTTTCTAATTTTTGGGTAACTTTTGGGGACAAGCTCGCATATTGCAAAAGGGTTATTCTGTAGCTTTCTGTAGCTTGCTTGTGTTGTAGAACTTGGGGATTTGAGATCCTCTGCATGTAAGAAGCTCCATTTTTTGAATAATAAAATTATTCTCTTGTTTGTGGGTTATTTTTTGCATCTCGGGTTGTGCCCTCATTACTTTCCACGAAGACCATCGCTGGCATTGACAACTTAATCAACTCCAAGCATGTTGGTAGTAATATCTTCATCTTTAGACATTCTTAGGGTTTCAAATCTGGCTTTATAGTTTTGCATCTTCGCTTATTTGACCTTGTCATCTCCTTCATAAATTCCTTCCATATTTGCCCAAATATCTTTAGCAAACTTTAGACTTATCACCTTTCCAAGTTCAGAATCAGAAAGACCACTTAGAATTGCATTCCTTTCTTTTCTATTGTTTTCATAATCCTCAAACTTATCATCACTTGTTGGACCATTTGCAAACATAGTATAACCTTTTTCAATAGATTAGAAAACACCAAATCCAAGAGAAACCAAGAAATATTCCATCCTAGCTTTCTAGTAGGTAAAATTTGGTCCATTGAACAAGAGAGATTTGACACCTTTCCTGTGTGCCATCTAAATCTACCTCAAGTGGTTAAGCTTCTTCCTAGGGACCACAACTCTTATACCAGTTGTTAAATGTACAAGATAAATTAGAGGGGGCAAATCAGTTGTATACTTTTAAAACATTAGAAAACAACACTAACATTCAAATTTACATTAGCCCTTAAACCTTTATCCACCATTAAACTATTAAAATGTATTAATAAAATGTAAACATGTAAAGCAAATAATGCAAACACATCAAACACATAAGAACACTAGATTTGTGTGGAAATCCAAATAAGGGAAAATCCACGGTGAGGATTAGCTCAGTACTATATTAATTGCAACACCGAATATAGTAAGGCTCAATACCAAGGGCTCATTTCCAAAAAAGATAAAGAAAGGCTCATTGTTGATGGCTCATTACAAAAAGACTCACTGTCCATAAGAAAGAAGAATAGAAGAAGGGGTGGCTTACTACCAATTTTAACTACTAACAATCCATCTCTCATATGCTGAAGGTACAATTCAATTGAAGCATAAACAACTAATCAAACAAACTAAAATGTAGACAGCTTATACTCATTGCATTAGGAAGTCATAGGAATTAAGGCTCGCACTCAAATCAACACACTTAATCACTTTAGCATCTTTCACATCACACACTTTTCTCTCTTGATCCACATAATAATTCTCCTTTCATTTATTCCCTCCTTGACCTAAAATAATCTCAATTAGGTCGGCCTTAAGGAAACGTATACACCTCAACCATGCAACATCAAATAGGTTGACACCAAACATTTCCACAATATAAACAAGTGAAGCCAAACCATTCCACTACTTAATTGGGACCTAGATCTACACCAACACACTTCTCATTACTTCCTCAAACACCAATTATCCTCCAAAATTAGCACTAGCACGCTAGGTTGACCAAACTTGCACTTACACTAACAAGTGACTCCAAACACACCTATCAAGGTTCAAAAACATATCATGGATAACACAACACTCCAAAATATTCATACAATATCTTAGAATATTCCTCATCATCAAAATATTCATCACAACTATTGCAACCACTTGAAACTCAAGAACACCTTGATTATGTGCAACTAGACATATTGGCACAGATATCCAACACACTAGACAACTTTGTAGAGCACTGAAACACCTAGAAATTCAATAGAAAGGTACATACAAACATTATAAGCATGCTATGAGATTCACAACACCAAAACCTTTACTATGGAGAAATGCAGAGCAATCTCATTTTTCCCAAACACCTTGTTTTACTAGACAAACATACTTTCAAGCATCTCTTCCACTACACTATTATCTAGAACCTAAAACTCTAGATATGACACCTTTGATCATCACGTCAACATGATCATATCTTTAAACATGAATACATGCAAACTAGAACACTGAACACCACTCTGTCACACTAAACTCTCTTTTATTCAATTTTTCTCAAAAGCACTTAGAAACCAAGTGAACTAACTTCATAAAAAAAATTACTAACATCTCTACAACACATTTACAACATTTGCAACATGCAATACTTTTCAACTACAACAATATCCTTAAACACAAGTTAGACCAAGAATCTCTACAACTTTACTGAAGTAGGACATAAATTCCAACACCATCATGTATTGACATCAATACCAATATTATTCCAACACCCCCTTTATACAAGGGGTTTCCATCAATGACTACACCCAAGTAACTCACAAATAATTCAAGTTTCCAACATATCCAAACTTCCAAAAAATATTGCTAAAAGAAAAACTAGTAAAAAATGTGTGGAAATCACTTGATAAAATAGTTCATTCATGTCTTCCAATTGTTTTATGTTCCACTTTATCAAAATAATGAATCAAAAGTGAATTTTTAAAACAATTTTAAATTACAAGAAATTACTATTAATTATTGAGTCAAGAAAAAGAAAAAAGTTCAAGAAAATACGTTTAATTTAAAAAGGTTAGAGTGTTTGACTCTTAACTATTGGAATCTGCATCTTAATTTAAATAGTATACAAGTTTGTGGTCAAATATTATAAATGTGAAAGGAAAATAATACTAACATATATATTTTTAGAAAAAATATGTAAAATATATTGAGAGATGTCCTTAATTACCTATTTTTCAAAATTACCTATTTTTCAAAAAAATTGTGATATAGAAGTAGAACAAACACCTTGGAAAGGATATCTATGAATATATTTTATATAGGTTGTTTTAAAAATAAATATGATATTTACTTATGTATATAATTTATATATTACATAGATATATTTACTTAAAATGTAATTTTTTTTATGTACATATTACATATTTGTGAGTAATATTACTCATATATATATGTACTATTACTTAATTATAATTTGTTGTTAATTACTCTAGTAAGAGATCAAAAGCTCCAAAAAAGGGGGATTTTCCTCATATATTGAGAGCCAAACTCTACATGTTAACAACTAGCAAATAAAAAAATGGATTGATAAGATGTTGATGGCAACAAAGAAAAATGCTAGCATCATACAATATACAATATATTACCTTAAGCAAAAGCTCAAAGAACAAAATAAGAAAGAAAACACCAAAACACCCAACATACATATATAAAGCTATAAGACCATAATATAAGTCTAGAAAACTAGTTACAAACCACTATCTAAGCTTGTATGCCATAGGAATATGGAAGGGGTTCAAGGAAAATTATATAGGCCTTGACCTAGTCAAATTGCTCAAAGTCATTAGATAATTCAAAACAACAATTTTTATAGAAGAAATATTACTTGGGGGAGAAACCCCCATCATATCATCATAATCCTCATCATTATAACAATTAGAAAACGTGAGAATGGCCACCTTAAGTAAGATAAACTTCATGCCCTTTGCAATCTCCTCCAACCCATGTTATAATCAAATCTAATAACATTTAGATGTTTTAAGATACTCTAGAACATAGTGGAAATATGCCTCTACTTGATTGAACACATTCCAAATTCCATCATAGAGAAGATAGGACCCAATCACATTAGATAAAAATGAAGCACAACTTAGAGTTTTCACTACATTAAAAACATTATGCCTTCCTCTAGTATGTCTCAGATCAAGCATCAAATTTCCCATGGGCTCCTAAAAGCTTACACAGGGAGTAGTACCAATGTCTTTAGCAAAGTCCCATATAGAAACCACCCAATTTTGAAGCTCAAGCTTATGAATTTATTTCTCAATAAAAGTCATGAAGTTGACAACCATCTCTTCAACAAAGACCTTCTATTTCCTTTTATGCCCATTCTTCTCACAAATGATGACCTTGCCCTTAACCTCCTTTGTCTTCCTCATCTTTTGTACTCATCCCTCAAAACCAACACCCTTTAGGAGAAAAATCCATCACAAACAAGAGCATCAAAAAACGTAAGCACATCTTATCTTACCACCACCAACCCAAGATGTATACATAAATGCAATCATCAACATGTGCTAATCACCCCCATCCAATCAATTATATATATATATATATTTCAAATATTTATTTACATATATCATTAATATTATGTTTATTATTAAATTTTATATTAATATTTTGACATGTAAATAGTTGTTAAATTTAAGATTTTTTTTATACAATCACGATACAAGGCTATTTTATGCAATTGTAGAATGTCTCTTTTATGTCACTATAAAATGCATCATAATAAAATTAAAATAGTTCTAAAGTAAAATAAAATCAGTAAATATATTTTTTAAATATATACATTTAAGATATCTATGTTGATGGGGCAAAAAAAATAGTTTTATAAATTGATTTATAATTTATTTATTTTAAATATTTGTAAACCCTCTAATAATTTTAGTTGAAGTAATTGTACTTCACCTCTTCCTATCGCATAATTAAAAAACAAAATCTAAAAAAACAGTAAGAAAAAGGAGAGGAGAATTTTTTTTCCACTAAACCATTGAGAGCCAGCTTCAAGCAAATTCACCTCCAACAATTCATTGCCATGACAAATTCATCAACCGCTATGAATTGCTGGTGAATTGTTGGCGGTGAATTTTGCACGAAATGAATTTGTTATGATGATGAATTGTTGGAGGTAAATTGTTGGAAGTGAATTTGTTGACAGTGAATTGTTGACGGTGAATTTTCTAAATAAACGTTAAGAAAGGCCATGTAAAGTGAATGATAGGCCAAATGCTATTAGAAAAGTCTTAAAAAAAAAGGTTTTAAACGGTTAAGGAAAAGTGCTCATTGGAATCAAAACACTGTAGAAAGCCACTTTATGGAGTAAATTTGCTCGCTAAATTCCAGACCGCATACTCTTTTGAGCCAGCTTTTGAAGAGCATGAGCTTCATAATCATGATGAATATGCTTTCTGTCAGATAACACGCCTTCCTTTTTCTTTTGAATGCCATTTAATCTCCATGTTTTATATTCTTTTCACGTACTCGTCAGTTCAGTGGGCATCCATCTCATTTCAGAATCTCCTCTCTCTTTGATTTGCATATTTTATATTTCTGCAAATCTATGACACGTTGATGACACTGATTAAGAGATGATCTCCTCATGATAAGATCGAGGTTCTGTGGTTTGCACTTTCACATGGATAGCATGTATATTGTTTCTAAAGAATCTGGAAAATGTATGTAATAGGAAAAATAGGAATAGAAAACAGGTTTCACGTTTAAGGATAGGTGTTTGACAGTATTGTAGACTATATCAGATACGGTTCTAGAAAAATTCATTGTCAGAAATTTACAGTTGGAAAATTCACTGTCAACAATTTATTGTCTGAAAATTCATGACAAATTCACTTCAAAAAAATTCACCATCAAAAAATTCACCACCAACAATTCGCCGTAGAAAGTGGCAGTGAATTACTGATGGTGAATTTTAAATTTTCCAGCTGTGAATTGTTGGCGAGCCATCAGAAACAGATGATGACAGTGTGATTATAAAGATGAGAGCACAAGTGTACTAGAGCCTGCACCACAACACAGGTCTGCTAGTGTCCATGGCTGAACCCACATCAAAATTCAGAATTCAAATCATACAGTTATCGATTCAACATTCAGCGACTGTTGCAAGAAAACTTAACTGTACATTAGGAAATCTATAAATAGGTTTTTATGAGAGTATTCAATTTATTAACCGTTGGAGAAGTTTAGAATTATCGTATGTTTTGTCTTTTAGGAGAAATAAGTAGAAGTAGAAGATAAGATTGGTCGTCTCTAAAGTAATAGGGGATGATAAAAGACATCAAAATCAAGTTCATTGTTCATATTGGAAGTTTCAGAGGATGAAATTTATGGGTTATTAGTTGTTTACATGCTTGATTAGGTCTAAGTATAGTAATTATTTCTCTTAACAATATGATATTTTCTTTGCAAGGTAAGTGTAAAAACTGTCACTTGTTGTTACTATTTAAAAAATAAAAGATTTACAATTATCAATTTAATCGATCAAGCATCTTCTATTTAAATTAGAAGGATCACAACACTATTTATATCTTACATTACAAGATGGTAAGCTCTTAAAGTTAAGTTCATCCCTAAACTTATATATAAATCTCGAGGGTTCATTTGTGTGAACCTATCTATGTATCTTCTTTTGGGAATCATAGGCTTTATAATTCCTACAAAAAGGATAGAGAGAGTTCATCTTTTTCTATTTTATGAGATCGCTAATCCCACCTTTAAATCACATCTATTTATTAAGCATAAGCTATCAATTTAGTCCATTTATAGTAAAATGGTAACAATTGCCATGGTCATAATTCCAAGTTCACATAGTGATTAACTCAAGCATACATCACAAGTATAATAGTGAGTAGCTTGTACATGTAAATAACAAGAACAATAATGACTAGTTCATACACACATCAAAGTACAATAGTCACTGGCTCATATGCACATCACAAGTACAATAGTGACTAGATAATACATGCATCACAAGTATAATAGTGGCTAGATAAAACATACATCACATATACCTAGTGTGAAAAATCTAAACATATAGCACATGCTCACATAAAGATTAATAGGTAAAGTAGAAATATATGCAACTTACCACATCCATCATCCCACTACGTGGTTCACAATCACATAAGATCATATCACCATAAGATAGCAGAAAAGAGGCATGAATTAGCAACATAAGAGCATCACATAAAATAGGGTTTAGATGGAGAAACCCCTGAGGGGAAAACTCCACCAAGAAGAGAGGTGTGCTGGCGTGAATTTGCACCCCTAGGAAAATTCCACATTTAGAATACCTTCTACCTTAGAAAATTAAGTCTGATAATATAATCCCTATTTCTGCCACCTTTTTCTATCCACTTGGTGATTGTTTTGCATGTTGGTGGGGGATATTATGTCTGGGACGTCTGTGCAATGTACTGTCGTCTTGACAGGGTTCCCACCTTTGGAATCCGTAGAGGTGTTACACTCCATTGGATGTAAAGTGTAATTCTTACTACTCCCATGACCAACTTCGAATGACTCTTTTGCCTCCATTTTCACCTTTTAAATGACTATCTCATTCATTCTTTTAGGCTTCTTGATCATCTTCACACTTTGGGAAACTCTCTTCACTCTCCTCACTCAACATTTTCAAGCTCCACGACCTCCATTGAAGTTGTAAGTTAGTGTTTTGTTGGTTCATTCTCCTCATTGTTGTGACAACATTGGTCTTTGAAGGTTTGTATGCTCACTCCTTCCTCCATTTTCCTTGATAGCACTTGGTTGAGAAAATGATATTCTTCTATCTTCACTCGTGCTTTACATTATCATATTGATATTGTAACATATTATGTTTTCTTATTGCTTGGTATCTCTAATTATACATACTCTCCTTTACCATATTTATTTAATCGTTGCTATTTGGCTGTTTGTGGAGGTGGAAACACCAAAGCAAGGGACTGATTGAGATAGTCCTCTAAACACAACCCCAACATTTTCTCATCTTCTATGTGTAGGTTCTCCTTGAGGTTATTTGATCTTGAAGATATCTACTCGTGGGTAGGAAGGTGAACTTTCCTCACCCTTCTTTGTCAATGCGTAGAATAGGTTAAGTTAAATTATTCTTCTTGTTATTCTACCATTCTGTTACTCTATGTTTTTGTTATTATATTAAATTTCATCAGTTAGGTTGTTAGTAAGTTTTCTATGATTTCAGACCGTATCTTGTACTTTTTATCCATACAGATTCTAGCACATCACTAACACGCTAGCGCACTATGTTGGAGTTTGTGTCCCATGATATAGTCCTTTGGTAGTAAGTTGTTTGAGTCGTAGTCTGAACTTTGAAAATCTGCTCACTTACTCCCTGAAATATTTGGGCTTGTAGAAGGACAACAACAAATAGGTTGCTTTTCCTTTTTAGCCTTTAAACTTTGAACTCTTCCAAAAAAAATTGTTAGCTTGAGGTAGATCAGAGCAACCTATTGTTCTAAACTCTCCTGTGACCTGGAGTCCAGAACATATAGTCCCTCTCCTCTACATTTTGGTTAACATGATGTGAACTGTTTTGATTCCATTGTACAATGTTGAAGGAACCTTCTCTCTTATTCTAGTAATGTTGTAGGGCTTGTAGCTTTGTAACCCAATCTACAACCCCTAGTAGTGTAGCTAGAAGGATCCCTAGACATTAGGGAGTGAGGTCTAGATAGGTCACCATCCTATTTATGAACCCTTGGAGTGTTTTCGGGAAGTTCTCTCACTGTACACAAGCATGGCCTCCTTTATGCAACTACCAATCACCCAACCTATGCCTAATTTACTAGATATAACTTTCATGATGCATGAATTACCTATGAATACCATGAATAAAGAACCATCTCCTTTGTACATTCTCACGCATCTCAATGAAAACATTATAATCAGTGTTCTGGTCAATCTTGTGTGTCGTGTGAATATTGTGATAGAGGAGATCCTATAGCACATGGAAAATTCTAGGATTAGCAATATGAAGCGTAAATCAAACTAAACCTAAGCTAATAATAGAGAACAATTGAAAACTATAAAAACATGCATAAACGAATGATTTTAACAAACACACATGCAATTCCATGAATCACCTCCATTATCCTTGTCCATTTTGTTGTAGTATGATACTCACCCTCAAATTTTATTTAAGTATGCAAATATGGCCTCATGACAATGATAATAGAAAAACATTGAAGATTTTTAAAGTTGCTTCCAAAACTCATCAAATTTCGGGAGGAGGAATAATGATAGAGGTAAAGGCAATTTATAGAAAATACAATTTTTGAATGACAAGCTCAGATTAAAAGATAAATTGAAAATTAAGATTAAAAGATGTGACATGCAATAGGATTAGGGTTAAATTAGTGCAAGTGATGAAGCATGTATGGTGGAGATTAAATTAAATGATAATTTAATCATTGGTGGAAATTAGTTGAGACACAAAAAGATAAAGATTGCATGTAGAAGATAGGATTGACGAAGTGATCAACATAGAAAGACTGTTCATTAGAGACAATTAGATATTATCTCACTGGTTAACTGGATGATCAATTTTATCTAGACTTAAGTGATAAATAAATAATTAGATAACAAAGAGATTATCTAATTAAGGAGTGAGTTCCCCATCATGATCAGCGTGCTTATAGAGTTCATACATTCAGATGGCCGGAGGGCGCAGGAGATTCGGTAAGGCTCTTTCAACCTACTTTGTCAAAAAAAATTCATACATTTTTAGGTAGGATTTAATTTCAACAATCAATTGTGTTGCTCTGTGATAACCGCAAATGCTATTGCGTTCAACTCATCTGACTGCAAAACAGTGCAAGTGAAGTAGACACGTTAGGGCTAGATTAGGTTTCTAATTTTTTGTGATGCAATTGCTAAAATGTGACACATTCACGGGTTGGTTAATTACACCTATGTTTGCATGACACATTTGACTGTGATTGTGCACAATCGTAAAGGGATAAGCCACAATTTCCTAGAAATGACTTGCAAATAGTGTGACGCAATTGTTGAAATGTGACACAAATGATTTTAAGTGACACAATTAACTGTTGATCAAGTTTTCCTAGGTTAAGCTTGAATTTTTTTAATGACATGTGTAAAAAAAACTAACATAGTGATTGTCATGTTGCTCATAGGTTCCTCTAGATCTGATTTATACTCGAGAGTCACAATCGTCAGAGACCTATTGTTTGTGAGATCAATCAACTAGTGGCAAGAGGTGTAGGTTGTGGTGTCTTGGTTTGGATCATGTGGTGGGCATGCCCATCATTAGGGAAAACAAAGGGTTGTTGACTCCACTGGGTGAGTGTTGGCATTAAGAGACATGTTCCTTTCATCTACCTATAGGAGAGGTGATCATCATGTTGGAGGATGTTTATAGGATCTCGCATCTACCGATTTGGGGAGAGAGAGTTAGATATGAGCCTACCCAGGATATCAGGTGCTGACTACCTATTATGTATACAATGGTCTAGCACAATTAGGTGTCAATCGATATGAGATTAGATGGGAGACACTAGCTACTCGGTATGGGTGATTTGACTATGTTCTATGCACTGTGATAACTGGGATAGTGATCCCAGATCATCAGGGACATGGATTTCCAATTAGATGGTGGGAGATGCTTGTTGGTATGTTGGCCAGAGAAACATTGTATGCACGAGGGCCATGTTTATTGGTGATGGTTTATTTTCAGTTACATGACATAGTCTACAACTGAGGACAGTCGATGAGTTGCGGTGTGACTCTATTGATGGTCTAGTCTAGGGAGCACATTGTAGTGTTCTGTCCACCAATTGATTGGCATATGGATACCACGACACCATACATACATATGTACATAGGTGCAGTGATACAAACTTATGTGGGTGATATTGGTTATTGGAGACATGGGCTAGAGACATTGGTGAGTCTCATTTGGAGGCCTTATATGGATTTTCATTAGTGGCCAGATGAGGGTGAGCATCTACCTTGGTGTCGTAAGGAGACATATCTGATTAGGCGTACAGTCTAGTTAGTTCATATTATTGAGATGTGTTTACTAGGTTAGGTCCTATCATAGTTTGGGAAGTAGCAAGATGTGCCTTAGGGAGTAGCAGTGTATGCTTGGTCGTTAAGGGAGGTTATGGGTATGTGCAAGATCATGATAGGCCAAAAAGTGGTGATATGATGGGTATGTGTAGGGTATGTGGCTGATGACTTTTTTTACCCAAACTTTCAGATGAAACGAAAAGGGTTTTTAAAGGAGATTCTCAGCTTTCCACAAATATAAATTATGCTTTACTTTTAATTTAATAAATAATTATTATTCATTTTCTATTTGAATTACGACTAAAGTCCTAATTGATAGGCTAATTGAAAAACATCTATATAGCTTTCAAATGGTATCACATTTTTTGAATCTGAAACATGTGTCACATTCTATGCTTCGCATACTATAGGAGTAAAAAAAAAAAATTGAATTTCATGAAGTTTTGACCAAGTTAAGGTGGTCAAACATACAATTTTTATATTTTTAAAAGTTGTAATAAAAATTCATATTTAATTATTTACTTGGAAAAAAATTACAAAAAAAAGGCATCACATTGGGACATCAGTCCTCTACTTATATCTAAAATCTTATAAAATAATATTATCATTTTATTGTGGTTAGGGTGGTTAGATAGACACCTACTTCTTATTTTCTCCTTGAAATTTAAGTACTACTGCAATGAAATTTCAAAATTTCACCAAACAGATTTTTTCTTAAATAAACCTAGTAGTTTAGAAACTAAATTCAATTTTCTACAGATTCTATTCTTACATATTTTTGAAATAATATAGATAGCTTATTCAAATGTTTACGTCAAGTTGTCTAACTCTGTTTTTTTGAATTTTTTGCCACTTAAGGGCCTATTTTTTCCATGATGATCCTACACATACCCTTATGCCATGAGGTCATATGATCTTAGCTACCATAACAGTGTAGACCATTGAAAAATTACAAGCTTGCACAACAATGGGGGTGGAGAGGGGGACCAATGGATGTAGGGACCACTCTTGATTATGATGCGTGGTGGAGGGTACATAGGCCTATTCCTTTGACAGATCTGGATTAGCTTGCACTAGTTGTTAGAGGAGGATGGGGTCCTTAAATTAGGAGAGGTGGAGGCATATGGAGAGGAGATGGAGGCCGAGGGGATGGTGGAGGTTGGGGTAACGATGAAGGTGATGGTGGAGCAGGTGATGATGGGAGGGGAGGATGGGATGGTAGGAGAGTTCGATGGAGGTTGAGGAGGAGGAGACTACTTCCTCCTATTTTAGAGGAGGGAGAGGAGGAGGAGAGGAAGGAGGAAGAGAGAGACGAGAGAGAGGAGGGTCGACAAGAGGAGGACATGCCCGACGTAGAGGTTGAGGTATAGGAGGCCAATAGAGAGGAGCTTGAGGTGTTAGTAGCTATAGCTACCATGGATGTAGATATGGGAGGTCATGAGGAGCAACCAAAGGATGAGAAGATGGGTGAGGAGGAGCGGATCCTCTATGAGAGTATTATGGATGGAGAGGATGGTTTTGAGGATGTGCCCATGAGGGGCAGTTCAGGAGACAATGATGAGGAGTTATCCAAATTATAGGCCAAAGTGCAGGCACTGGAGGTTGAGGTACAATCTCTACTAGTAGAGAGAGATGGTATACATGTGGAGAGAGACACCCTACATTCAGAGAGGGACAGGGTAGTGATCCGAGTTTAGGAGGAAGATCAGAGGGTTATTGACTTTACGACCGGATGTACAGGAACATCTGCTAACACAACGCATGCACTCCTTAGAGCAGGGAGGTGGGAGTAGTATTATAGAGATTTGTATGAAGCAACAGTCCCACCTGAGTGTAGGGCACCCAGTGCGTTAGTGGCACTGAGCAACAATCAATCTCATAGTAGGTGGTCACAAAGTAGAGCCAACTGGGGTGAGAGCAACAACACAAGCTCCAGGGATCATTGTAGCACTAGATAGATATATTTTTACTCAGATATTTTGACACTTATGTTTTTATGTCCATCGAGCCTGCAAGCCCTTATTTTGAGATACATTATGACATTGTACCATGACAATTTTTTGAGTGATATATGTATAGATATTATTTTTGGTGGCGATTAATTATATGTAGTTCTTTATATGATATATACAATGTTTAATATGATATGTAGTCTTCTATTTATGCATGTGTTATGGATGCCGATGTTTACTTTATGATATTCATGCAACCTATGATGATGTTTTAGTTATAGATCATGATGTATGCATTTACTTTTATGATATTATGGATGTCATGTATGGATGCTATGTTTATGATTATGATATACAATGTGATTTGATGTATTTACAATGCCATATGAATGTATTTGTTATGATAATATGATATTCAGTTTATGATGGTGAATGCATGTTATTCCAAGGATTCCTATATGCAATAAATGTGTACATTTTTGTGTTTTCAAATGCAACATATATGTATGATTTAATATGTATATATGTATATGGAAATGTCTAAATGATATTTGTAACATGAATGCATATGTAGGATGCTTTATTTTTTTGTGTGTCACAGGACTCTGTCATAAAGCAAGAAAGGAGAAATGTTAGCGCATAAAATCTAGATGTTAGTATTAAAAATATTTAATATTTTTCTGAAACATAATAGGCATTACATTAATCATCATTGGGTATTAAATGATACAAATGGATAACAAAAACCATAATATGAGATAGACCAAGGTGTGCGAGGTCATCCACCCACTAAAAATAGTCACAGATAAGGAATATCCTAACTCATACTAAGGGAAAAATTGCCCAAGTATTTTTGTTAAGACAAACTGCAGACAACAATCAAATAAAAGATGAGTCATGAGACATCATCGCTCCTTTAAATCCTTCATGGGACATCCTTGAGGAAGCTAGTAACTTGACTCAAATACAAAGCCAAAAGACATTCGACAAACAATAGTCAAAGAAAAAGAGTCATGAGACATCCTTGCTTCTCTAAATGCTTCATGGGACATCCTCGATAAAGCTAGTAACAAAACTTAATGACAAATCCAAATGAAAAGATAAGACAAAACAAGCCATAATATCAACAACCAGTACGAATATTTGCCAAAATTTGATCTATTTGTTGTTTAGTTGTCTAAAAGATTGATAAGATGATATTTGATAAAAGCCTAATTTTAGGAATGACACATATTGTATAGGACATTGAGTCTGGTTTCAATCATGTGACCACTTGTATAAGGCAATGATGAAGCTTCGTTTTAGAAAGAAACATATTGTATAAGACGTCGAGTTTAGTTTTGATCATATGACTATTTGTGTAAGACAATGATGATGCTTGACTAAATGAGAATGTTTGTTTTTAGGAAGGGCACATCCTATATAAGATATAGGTTGATTGTTTTGGTTATTTGAGTGTTTCGATAATTTGTTTGGTTTGACTTGATGACCTTGTTGGCTTGTTTGTCTTGTTGATGCGTGACTTGTCTTGATGTTTTGACAATTGTTTTTGTTTGATGACAATGTCCGATTTATTTTGACTAACACAATGAACCCTAAAGGACTAACCTAGTGCAGCCTCAGGGGTCATCAATTGATGGCCTTGCCTACATTATACACATAGAGACCTCATAGTTTGACATGATCATTTCCTTTGTTTTATTTATAAAAAACCGAGTCATGATTTATTTGACAAACCTAAAGGATTGACCTAATGCCTCAGGGGCACATCAATAGATGGCCTTGCCTACGTCCAGTCATAGAGGAAACATAGTTCAATAGTGACAAAGGCTAATTGACATGACTGAATTTGACTCTATTTTTTGGATTTTTTGAAAGTTTTCAAGATTTTTTTGGGTTATTTGACATGTTTTGATTTTTTTGTCTTTTTGAAGTTTTATGATATTTTTGGATTTTTTAAAGACATTTTGCATTTGTTTTAGGAAATTTTGTGTTTTTTTGGATTTTTTCAATGGTTTTACATCCTCAAAACAACCATTGTAAGAACCAAATGACATAAGTCAAGTGCTTACCCCTAGTCAGGTATAAGACCAATTTATTATGAATAGGATGGAATGGGGATGCAAAGTGTGCTTGATGTCAATTGTTCCAAATTATGGAAATGACAACCATTTATTATGGGTGTAATGATAGGGAAGTCAGATTGGAATGATGGTAGACAAAGGAGCAGATTCAACTACACATGGCACCTATTTGCCAGGTTTTCACCATGGTACTCATCCAAGGTGCCACTGAAGTGGTTTTCACTATTGGAAAAATTATTTCTCTTAACTATTTTCTTGATTTTTTCAAATTTTTTGATGTTACTAAGACACTTGTTTTCCAGTTTTTCACCTAGGTAATGATTTTTTATGTATTTTTTGATGATTAAGACAAGGCTCTTAGAAGCTATGTGTAGAACCTCTTCAGATGAAGGTTGTTGATTGGTATTGATAGTGGTTCACCTTTAGGGGTAGAGAATTGGTATGCTCCTAATCCAAAGGCTTTTGTGACAATATAGGGTCCTAGCCTCAGTTTGGTTCAAACTTTCCTATTTTTTCTCTTTCTGCTTGATTCTTTGGATTTTCCATTAAAAAAAAGTCACCAATGTCAAAATGTCAATTCAAGACATTCTTGTTGTAGCTACAACGAAGACCATTTTGATATGCTCAAAGGTGATCTAGTTCCTTTTGTCTTCATTCACCCAGGAACTCTAACTCTTGTAGTCTTGACACATGATACTATTCATCTCAAATATTCCCTTTCTAAGATACCCTTAGGGAAGGAATATACACCTCAATAGGAAAGATGGCCTCATAACCGAATACCAAGGAATATGGCGTGGCGCCGGTGGGAGTATGAATGCTTGTGAGGTAAGACCATAGGAAAGGGTTAAGCTATAAATTCCAATCACGACCAACATCATTGAAAGTCTTTTTAAGGATTCAGAGGATTGTTTTGTTAGACACCTCAGCTTGGGTGTTATCTTGTGGGTAATATAGAGTGGAAAAATGGTGTTGGATATGGAATTCCTAGAATAGGTGACAAACTTCTTGGGTTTTAAAAGGGCAACCATTATTCGTGATTATGGATTGAGGGACACCACACCGACAAATGATATAGTTAAGGATGAACTTAGAAATTTGTATGCCGATAATGTAGGTCATAGGAATGGATTCAATCCACTTGGTAAAGTATTCAGGCGTAGTAATGGTGAATTTATGACCATTGGAGGATGTAGGATGTATATTACTTTAATCCACTTGGTTAAGCATTCAAGTCCCCATTGAGAAAAGGGCCATGGTGATGTTATCGAATGGAGCTCCTATGTTAGTGCATGTATCAAGTCTCCATGAATCTGGCATTGTAGACATTTCTTGACAAAGACTTATGAGTCCTTTTCCATTGCAGGCCAATAATAGCCCACTCTCATAATATTCTTGGCTAAGGTGGGACTGCTAGAGTGGGATCCACATATACCCTCATGTACCCCATGCAAGGCTACTTGTGCTTCTTTAGTATCAAGAAATATCAATAGGGTATTGCCTAGGGTACATCTATAAAGGGTATCTCCGATGATGGTATACTTAGAGAACTTATGGATAAATGTCCTACATTGGTTGTTTGAGAGGTCAAGGGGTAGGATTTGGGCATGGAGTTAGTCATATATGTCTTTGTACTGTAGGGAATTGGGACCAGCAAGTTCATACACCATCTTCAAATCTGGGATGTCAAAGCTAGGGAGAAAAAGTTGTTCTACCAAAAAATTGAATTTAGGCATGTTGCTAGGTATGTCCAAGAGTGAAGCAATGATTTCCATGCCATCTGCTGCCCTAATTTGAATGCAGGGTATTGTATGAAAGATGATCTCAAAATATTGTTTGAAACTATCTTTGATCTACTTGTATGTGGTGAGTTTTTCATCTTTTGTTTCATAGTCATCATTAACTTATTAGACTACCAGCTGAGAATCCCCATAAAATTGTAGATGCTTAATCTTACGTTTGTTTGCCATTTTTAATCCTATTACAAGAGCCTCATATTTTTCAATATTATTGGTGCATGGAAAATAAATTTTGAATGATTTAGGAATAGTGTCACCCTGTGGTGTGATAAAAAATATGCCAACCCCTAAACCATGATTTGTGTGGGACCCACCAAAGTATAACTTTCATGTCATTCCTGTGTCAAGAGTGAAGATGAATTCATCAAGAAAATATGAAACTAGAGGATGACCTGTCTTAATCGGTGCGTCTGCTAGTTGGTCAACAATAATTTGTCCTTTTATATCTTTTCTTTCTACATACTAGATATCGTATTCACTGAGTACCACTACCCATTTAGGCAGTCGTATTGTTAATGCTGCTTTACTAAGGAAACAATTTAAAGGATCTATCTTTGCGACCAACATTTTTTGGTGGTTTAACATGTAGTGCCTATATTTTTGAGTAGTGAAAACCACTGCAAGACAAGCACATTTTATGGGACTATAATTTAACTCATAACCTACCAAAGCGCGACTGATATAATAGACTTCCCTTTCATGACCCTCATTATCATTTTGTGCAAGTAAGGCTCTTAGCGCTAATGTGGTTGTTAAAATGTAGAGTATCAAAGGTCGTCCATTAGTAGGTGGCATTCACACTAGTGGTGTAAGTAGGTAATCTTTGATCTATTGAAAAGCTTCTTGGAATTTACCTATCCCTACAAACGGTACCCCTTTTCTAAGTAGGTGCTCGAAGGGATGTATTTTATCTACTAACTCAACTATGAATCATCTGATAGACTACAATCTCCCTTGTAGTGTCTATAGTTGACTTATATTAGACAGTGAAGGCATGTCCATTATAGCTTTCACCTTTGTTGAGTCCAGTTCAATGCCTCATCTAGAAATAATGTATCCTAGAAGTTTTCCTGATTACATTCCAAATACACATTTTTTTGGATTTAGCCTCACTTTTTATTCTTTTGGTCTTTGAAAAATCTTATCTAGGACCTGTAAGTGATCAACCCTTGTCAATGATTTAGCCATCAAATCATCCACATAGTCTTCCATGAGAGTGTGTATGAGATCATGGAAAATGGTTGTCATGGCACGTTGGTATGTTGCTCTGACATTTTAAAGTCCAAAAGGAATGACATACAATAAGTTACCCATGGACAAGTGAAAGCTATCTTATGTTGTTCTTCAGGTGCGATTCTGATTTGATTATATCTTGAGAAACCATCCATGAGCCTGATAACATTTCATATCCTACTGTTAGGTCCACAATCATGTCAATATTTGGCAAAGGAAAGTCATCTTTAGGACATGCTTTGTGTATATCTAAGAAGTCTATATATATGTGGATGCCACCTGTTGGTTTTATTATTGGTATGAGATTGGAAATCCATTCAACATAGTCAATTGATCTGATAAAGTTGACATCCAAAAGTTTCTTTAGTTTAGCTTTGACTAATAAAGTAATTTACGGGTGCATTTTTCTTAATTTTTTCTTTACGAGTTTAGCACCTAGTTCTAATGACAAATGATGTAATACCAAGTCAGGATCTAGTCTGGGCATGTCAGCATATGACCATGAATAGATGACATGTCTTTCTGTGAAGAAGTTACGAAATTCAAGTTGCTATGTTTTTGTGAAAGATGCTGCAAAATAGATTAGTTGAGGATTATCTTCAGTGCCTATGTTGATCTCCACAGATTACTCAACCAACATTGGTGACTTTTCCTGAGTAACGGGGAGAATGTTGAACCCTTCATCATTAGGTTCCTTAGAGAGGTTTTCGACCTTGGATGTGTCCTTATTTTTTACTTTTTCATTGTCCAAAGGTGCCTTTTGGTTTTCACCTAGGGACTCGTCATTTTTATTTTTTTCATTGTTTTCTTATTGTTTCTGCTTTTGTGAGTAGAGGGATGAACAAAATCCCTAAAATAAGCCATGTTATCCAAGTATATGGTAAATGCAACCTTATGGTCAACACTAGGTATTCCTTCTTGTAGTCCCATGAACTCAACTATTGCTTTGTCATTATCAAAGGTATCTAAGATAGGGAGGTCTTGTTGATCCCAATCAATAAGTTGGGGATATGCCAGGGGCATGTCATCATCAGATGTATCAAAATTTGAAGGGGTCAAGGTGAAGGCTGAATTATTGACATATTTCCAAAAGGATTTTAGGGTGTCTTCCTTACTCCCAAGAGGGGGTACGTCAGGTTTTGATGTGTCTTGTGATGGACCAATTTTGAAGCGTTTCTCAAATATTTCATCAAATTTAGGTTCACCACATTCTCTAAAGGTTTCAAAGAGTGAACATAATCATTAGATGATTTGTCAGAACCAAATCTATATTCATTTGAGCAAGTGGAATAATAAGGTGGGTCAGATGGCTCGTTGGATGCCTTAATAACTTTAAAATCATTAAATTCCTCTTGTAAAGGTGATGCAATACTAGAAACACCAATCTTAAGTGATTGAAAACCCAACCCTAGGTCTTTTGGTCACTTAGAGATGATGATGGGTTCAATACTTCCATTTTGATGTAGTCCCAACCTGCTATGTCTATCATATCCTTTGTTATACATTATCGTGAAACCTTTTCCATATTGATCTATAGGCATTTGAGTGGGTGGAGGAGGTTCTTCATTGTCTTCTTTATATAACCAAGAAGTCACATCTTCTTCATTTATAGCTTCTTTACTTAGTTCCCCCCATTTTATGAAAGTAATTATTGAAGGGACATGTATGGTGATGATGGATTGTCTCCTATCTACTATTAGTAAACCATATAATTTGGGAGGAACCAATTAACTGATACAATAAGATGCTTTCATACGATACTCTCCACAACCATTACCTTGGATCTTGACCTTAGGAGTGGAAGGTGGTGGTTGGGAAATAGATGTTTTGAAAAGAGTGGATGGATTGATATACTAGGATGTGTTGGATGATGAAGCCTCCTGATTAATAGGCACCTATCATTGAGGTATTCCACATAGGCTAGTGCAATTCTGGAAAGGATCAAGATCACCATCTATTGTGATCTTGGTGCCATATTATGGGAATTTAATATATTGATTATAAGTGGAAGGGATGACCTTCATAGCATGTATCCATGGTCTACCTAGTAAAATATTATATGGGAGGACCAGATCCAAGACTTGGAAATTCGTATCCATAATTGTAGGACTAATTCTGATGGGGAGCGTTACAACTCCTTTAGATGATTGTTCTTCATCCTCATATGCATTAATGACAATGATCTTATTAGTGTCCACACACACCTTTGAGAAGCCTAATGGAATAACTAGTTTCAATGTGCAAATATTCAACCTTGCACCTCCATCTACCAAGACTCATCTAACTTTTGTTTTATGGAAAAAAACTTTGAGGTGCAAAGGGTCATTGTGGTCTATCTTCTCTATTGTTTAATCTCTTTTAGAGAAGGAAGCACGATGAGATTTGGTTAGGTAGCTGACCATCTCTTGGAAATGATTGACATCAAGGTTGGTGGGGACGGTTGTGGTTTGCAAAGCTTCAAGTCTAAAATAGCTTGATGATTGGGTGATATACTCAATAGTTCCAAGATAGAAATTTGAGTTGGGGTCTTCCCCAACTAGTCAAGTAAATTGTACTAAGGCTTGGAAGATTGTGGTTGTTACTCCTAGGACATGAAGGGCCTTGGATGGTTTGCTTAGTTCGAAAAGTGTTAAAAACACATTTGGGAGTTTTCTTTATGGTAATTGTGTTTATATGTCCATCGGGTGCTTGAATGTGCTTTATGATAGTGCCATGATTATAGTCATATTTGACATTATCATAGTTGACTGAATTATTGGTCTTATTTCTTGAACTAGAGGCCTTTCCTTTTCCATGGTTATGTAATGGATTAGTAAAGACCTTGTGATTGTTGTCTGAGGATGTCTATTTCTGTCCATTAACTTCAATGGTTCCATTTTGCATGAGATCCTATATAATTTTCTTCAACTATTGACATTGTGGTAGACTGTGTCCCTTAGTTTGATGAAAATCACAAAAAGAATTGTCATCCCACCAAGAGGGTTTAAAATATCCAAGATCATATTTTTTTGGCTCAAGAAGTTGTATGAAGTTGTGTTTCATTAGTTCTTTAAAGATTGATTCAATTGGTTCCCCTAGGGGAGTGAATTTTCATTTTGGAAACTTCCATTGTCGTCATGTTTGTTGTGTGTTTTGGACAATGTTGATAGCTCGGTTGACATTGTTGAGTGTGTTGTTAGAGGAATTGTGTCTAATTGTAATGATTGGTCTTGCATGTAGGGTTTTAACATTGACAATGACATCATTGGTTACATTCTTGTTTTGGGACCAAATTTTTTTTCCTATCATTAGGGGTGCTTTCAACATTTGATTTCTATTTGGCATCTTGATTTTACCTTTGTCAATGAGAGAATTTTCATGTATGATACCCTTTTCTAGTAGTTCCACAAAAGAAATGCAATAGTTTACTCTTAGGTCACTTCTCAATTTTGAATTAAGGTTTTCTAGGAATACGATGACCTTTTGTTTTTGGGTATTTCAATAGGGCATCAAATGGCTAGACTCCTCCTTCTATGGAAGAAGGTGATAAAGTTCTCTTCTTCATCTCGTGTGGTGTGACATAAGGTTGCTATTGTGATTTCATTTTCAATGTTAAAGGTGAAATTTTCAATAAATTTTTCATCAAGTTCACCCCATAACCTTATTCCATATGGAAGTTGAGAAAACCATTCAAGTGCTATTCTAACAAGGCTTCATGGAAAAAGTCTCATGAGATATGTGGGGTCATATGCAATGTCTGTGCATATTGTGGAAAATTCCCTTATATTTTTAATAGGATTACGCTTCCCATTATACTTAGGAAAGTTTGGTATAACATATCCGTGTGGGAAAGGTGTCATGTATAAAGCTTTGTCAAAGGGAAATGGACATAAGTCTTTTGTTGAAAAAGTCTTTTTTCTAGACATTGCCATATCATCCATTTGTTGTTGAAGGGCTCACATTTGTGTTTGCAGAACATCCACTTGTGTCAATGATGTGTTGGTTATAGTATTGTTGGGGTCTATGTAAATGCTTTGAAACCCAACATTATGTGATGGATTTTTGTTCAGTGTAGGAATGAAGGGTGGATTTTTGTTTGGAATGTGAGAGAATAAGTTTTGGTTTGATGTTGGTTGATTGGGGATGTGAACATTTTGCAATGGATTGGTTTGGTTCCCAAATTGTATAAGAGGTGTGTCTCATTTGTGAAACTCCTATTTGTGGAATGACACTAGTGGTGTTGATATTTGGTATAGCATTTGTCATGTTTATGCTAACCTTAGGCCTTTTTCTTCCAGTATTGGTGCCAAAGGGATTTGATGATGATGCTCCTATGGTAAACTTAAGGCCTTGGGTCATGCTTGATGTACCAAATGGTGATGTATGCACTATTGTGGAACTTTGGGTTGGTACTCTAAATGGTATGGCTACAGTTACTTGAGGGATAGAGCCACTAGAAGTCATTGTATTTTTCCCTTGAGTAGATGAAGTTTTCAATGTATGAATGTCAAATCTAGCAGGTAATGTGGCACCTTCTACTAATTTTTTTTCTAAGTATCATTGGGGATATTGTGCCAAGTATTCATCTACAAAAGAGGCAAATTTTGGATCTTGGGCAGCAATGTCTAAGTCTTCAACTATAACGCATCCTTGTTGGTCTCTAGTGACAAATTTTTCCAATAAGGTTTTGTGTAGTCTTGGTCTTATCCCTGGTGGGGGGTTTGGAAATGGACTGATAAAGTATTGTGGATCAACCATTTCTATTTGTTTCCTTTTGGAAATTTTTTTGACCATGTAAGATATGCTCAAAATATAGATGATGCAGAACTATGTCTATGAATGATATGATTTTAGTCTATGTTTTTGGATTTTTTGGATATAAAGAATGAATGCTAATGCAACTATGTTTTTGGTCTTTTTTTGGAAAATAAGGGATGTTAAATGCTAATTAATGTCTAAAATGATGGTGTCCTAAAATGAATATGTCTAAGTATGTGATAGTGTAGGAAAGCTTTTTAAGGTAATCAACTTTAGAAGATTTGAGAAGAGGTTACCAATCATGCAAAGTTTAGCCAAGGATTCAATTTAGTTTGTTAAAGGACATTTTTTAAGAGACAAAGTGAGTTCCCAAACTAGATTGACAATCTAGAAAAGACTCTCCAAAATGAAAAAAACGTAATTGGTGTGATAAGTGACTAGGTTCAATGACAATTTTTGCTGAAGCAAAGGTTTATCCAAAGTGTGGAAATTTGGTCTATTTTAAAATCTACAAAGGTGATTGTCCTAAAAGTTTTATTGATCTAAAGATAATGAGGACTCCTAAAACATAACTAAGGTTTGTAACTGACATGTCTATTGCTATGGCTAAATGATACTAAAAGGTACAAAAAGTAAAAAGTGTGAGCAAATCTTTCTAGTTTCTGTTCAAAGATCACTCTGAAAGGATAATTAGAGACAGGATTTTACTATGTGTCCTCAAACTATGACAGTGGGATTTGTTTTTTTGATTGTTAGGAAATTGTGATTCAGATTTAATAGATGCGTCGTTTGATAGTTGATTGTTGTTTATGGTATTAGATGTGGTTTGTAGTAGTAGATGTAGTTTATAATAATAGATGTGGTTCATAAAAGTAGGTGCAGTTTTAAATAGAAGATGCGGTTCATAACAATAGATAAGGTTCTCATTAGTAGATGTAGTTTACTATAAATAGGATTTGATTTTTCTGTAGTTTTTGGAAAAGAATTTAGGTTTGTTTTAGTCTAATTTTGATCAAATTTTGAAAAAATAGAAGATAGTCAAAAAACACTTTGTTTTGGTTTGGTTTTGATATGAAAAATGTTTGATTACAAATAGACAAGTACGATCCTATGATTGGCTAGTACAATATCTGCTAAGTTCTGACTTGGATTTCTTCATGCATGCTTATTCTTAGTAGATGACTTAGAAGCTTGGCCACACTGGCTACCCTCCATGACACTCACTTCTCCGGGTCAACCAAGCTTCGAGTTCTCATGAATCACCCATGAAAAATTCTTCATCTCTACTAAGAACTACGAAAATATGGGACAACTTCAAAGGTCTGACTTCTTGCACTAGCGAATAGAAATATTTTAGAAATCTATAACAAATGGCTTTTAATAAGGACACCCATTTAGGTGGCTATACATGAGGAAAGATTAGCTCTGATAAGGAGGTTTCCTAGCCTGTAGAGGTTACACTCTATAGGTTTTAGTGTACCACACAGGTACTAAGGGAATCAAAATTGTCTGTATAACACATTTACACTTGTAATGCTAAGTTTTCCATTAGAATTCACATTTATATATCAGTTGAGAGTAGCTTGTCTTTAGCTTGTTGCTGATTTGAGTTGTCTTGGGGTGAGTAATTTTTTCCACCAAGATAGGCCCTCTAGAGTTAATAACAATTTCTCTTACACCCAGGATTGCACAAGTGCACAAGGGGAGAGGATACTTTTATTATTAAATTGGGATTTAATCTAAACAAAGTGTGCAAAAACACCAAGCACAGTAGATAGTTGTTAATTTTAAGCACCAAACAAAATATGATCTAAGCTATATAGACAATCAGTTTCAAAATCCATTCTTCGACAAGCATCCTGCATCAGATTTCATTAGCAGTTTGAATTTCAGCCTTCGACAAACAAGAGTTATAGCTTTAGATCTTGGCCAAATGAACCTATAAGAAAAAAATTAAATTTCTCTTGCCACACGCTGTGAATAGATTATCAGTAACCAAAAAATCCTAACCTATTGATCCAAAAATGCAGAAACCTAAAAATTACTTGCAAAAATAACAACTCTAAGCCAAAAAGTTGCATTGTAGGATGACAGATGTGGTGCATGATATGGAGTAGATGCATTGTGAAAATATCAATTGAGGCTTACAGAATGGTAGTTGTGGTGTAATACAACAGATGTGACTTGTGTTGTTGGAGGTTGTGTCAAAAAATGTTGATGGATGCGTCAATTTGTCTTGGCGATTGTGTTGAATCGTATAGAAAACATGCAAAACATAGAAAACTATACCAGGGAAAATTCCAAAGAATAATTATGTCGCTAATTAAATCTATCTTCTCTCTAAAATTAAACAAACTATTATTTAATTAATTTCTACGACACTTTCAACTATAATTAAATAATCGCTTTAATTATTTAATTATTCCTTAACCTTTCCTCTCTAATATTACGAACACAAGCATAAATCAAACTAAACCTAAGCTAATAATTGAGAACAATGGAAACTATAAAAGCATGCATAAACAAATGATTTTACTAGACACCCATGCAATTCCATGATTCGCCTCCATTATCCTTCTCCATTTCGCTGTAGCATGATGCTTTCCCTTAGATTAAGTATGCAAATATGGCCTCATGATAATGATAATAGCAAAATATTGAAGATTTCTAAAGTTTCTTCTAAAACTCATGAGATTTTTGGAGTAGGAATAATGATAGAGGTAAAGCCAATTTATAAAAAATATGATTTTCAAATGACAGGCTTAGAGTAAAAGATAAAATTGACGATTAAGATTAAAAGATGTGACATGCAATAGGACTAGGGTTAAATTAGTGTAAGTGATGAAGCATGAATGGTGGGGATTAAATTAAATAATAATTTAATCATTGGTGTAAATTAGTTGAGACACAAAAAGATAAGGATTGCATGTAGAAGATAGGATTGATGAAGTGATCAACATAGAAAGACTATTCGTTAGAGACAATCAAATATTTCTCACCATATAACTAAATGATCAATTTTATCTAGATTTAAGTGATAAATGACTAATTAGATAACAACGAGATTATTTAATTATAAAGGAATATGATAAGGATAAATCCTTTTGAATTAAATGATTTCAATTCGACATTCAAAATTTTGGGATTAAATTAAATAAATAAATATTTATTTAATAATAGAGAGAAAAGGTTAAGGAATAATTAAATAATTAAAGCAATTATTTAATTATAGTTGAAAGTGTCGTAGAAATTAATTAAATAATAGTTTATTTAATTTTAGAAAGAAAGTAGATTTAATTAGCAACATAATTAAATAAATAATATGTATTTAATTAATCAAGGAAGAATAAAGGTAAGAATGATTTAATTAAATAATTAACATTATTTAATTATGAGAAATGAAGGTGAAGAAATTAAGGGTCACAAGCCTAGGAAAATTTTTATTGTCTATAGATCCTATTGATAAACTTTTTATATAAAAATGGGTATGATAAATCAAAGAGTATCATACATACACATGATGGGATTTTTGTCCCTCCCATTGGTTCCATCTTTCTCTCAGTCTCGGGAGGACCTAGGACTGTTAATTCCCTTTTCGACATCATCCCAAAATTAAACTTGTTCATAGTGAAGCTAGGTATCCCATGGCTAGTTTCCATGAATGCAGTCCATTTAGTGATCCATAAATGTTTGAAGTTCTCAGGAGGGCTCTGTGCACATTGTACATGACACTGGGTATGAGCCGGTGGTGTCTCATGTGGGGGCTACTCTCTAAATCACTATTGGCCTACCTCAGTTGGTCTTCTCCCTCCAGGTATGGACTTGTTGTACCACACTTATGTTAAATACAAGAATGGGGGCATAGAACCAAAAGTGACCTACCCTCCTTCCCCCTATGCTAATTCACTTAAGGCTTCTATGATTGCACAACAGCAGGCTACCTCTTCCTCTCAAAAGTGGAAGGGGAAGTCTTCTTGTGCCTAGGAGCCTTCCTCTACTTCTGCCTTTCATCTTGTTGTGGTGGCTTCGACTTCTGCCTCCATGTATCTCATGAAGAGCCTAATGGTGTCCACTTGGTGGAAGGCCAAGCATTAGGTTTTTGACCTTCCCATCTTTCCCATGATGCCTTGACCCACTATCTATGGTGAGGGGAAGGGTCCTCATGGAGTTGCCTCTATGTCTCGATCTCCACAGCCTCCTACCACTCCCACCTCTTTGGTGGTGAATGGGAAGAGGCCCATCACCAAGGTGCTTGAGTCTGCTTCTCCATCGATTGTTGTTTCTATTCCTACATCTCTCCCTCATGTTTCTATCTAGGAGTTAGTCCCTCTATTAACAATGGTTGTGATGGACATGTTACCTGATTTTTAGCTTTCAGCTAAAATTAGGTAACCTAGTGTTTGTTATTTTCATGTTGCTTGAACATTTAAAGATAAGCCATTAAACTGCTAGTTTCAATATGCATGAAGGAGTGATTGTCAAACAAAGAAGATTATATTTTATCATTTCAATGTTGCATTGTAGAAAATGTGAAAGAGAATCATAGATACACAAATGTAGTCTTTTATTGATAATCTTGAAATATACATGTCCCTCACAATCCAAGGGACTAACTCTCTTATTCAATGAACGTATGAAGCAATTCATACATGAATAAGTAGAAGAAAGGAAAACATGCATATAAGAATGGAACCAGTCATTGCCTGAGAATGACTGGTTGTAGGTTGCCTGACTACTCTGCTGCTGCCGTGGGTTGCTTGTGTCCTCCCCAACTCCGTTGTGCTCCTCACCTTGCATCTGAAAAAGGAATGATATTAGAGCGAGGCTCTAAGCAATGAAAGATTCAATCCTTACATACACACCTACCTATGCATATATTCCATAAGTGCATTAAACAAGCATGCAAACCTTGGATGTCTCAGAAAACAATGAAGTCATCAAACCCATCCAACATGTGCATTCAATTTCTAACTGTTTGCTTCATGTGAAAATTTATGACAAGTTTGGTTACTCTTCTGATTCAGATTAAATACATCATGTGGGGTAAATGTGGCTCCCACGAGGGTAGAGCTCAACATGCTTTGAAGAAAAATGAAATTGAGCAACTTGATCAAAGATTTATCTCTTGTCAATGCATTAAATCAATATGGAATCACACCAGTTGATCAACTTTCATTATCAGATTCAAAAGATGCATCAAGCTCAATTATGCATCTATTAAATAACGAGGAAGCATTTCTAGTTGTTTTCAAGCCCCTCTCACCATAACCTTGTGGGCTTGTCACACATCACATAGGAAGGTGATCTATTAGGTCACCCACATATGTGACATGTGGTTGTCCAATAAAGTTAAAATGAGGAGACAGATGTGTATCACACATGAGAAAAAGGGAAACAAATGTAATGGAATTAGACAATAGATCAATGTGGGACTACAAGCATTACAATAGTCTCATGGAAGGACAACAAGTAAAATATACTATGGGGTAGCAAAGAGATAGTAGGTAAGTGATCTGAAAAGGCATGATTAAATAGTCAACAATCTTCCATGGTATCCTTTGAAAAAATCAACAATAGTGTTCAATGGTGCTAAATCATTGATATAGTTCCATGAATCATTTTTTTAATGAAAGGAGACCCCCTTATTGGGGCAGATTACCTAACACAAAGCCTACTATAGACTTTCAAGACAATAATAGGGATCACAACCAAAGACAATGATTTTCAAGATAATTATAATATTTAAAGGCAATCATAAAAGGTGAACAATCAATGGGCAATAACAATCTTGTGTACCAATAAAAAGGTATAGTAAAAGAATCATGGAGAAGCCACTGGTGTATTATGTGTTTTTTTTGTTGTTGTTAGTATCAACTTGCCATGTCCAAGCTCACAGGCCTCTTCTAAGAGTTTCAAGTTCAAAATATGATTCATATGAGACCCTGTTATTAGGTCTATACATTTATTTTGTAGTAATGGTGGTGGCTAGAGTATTGTTTGAGATTGTACAGTAGGTTTGAACACTTGCAAAAGCTTCCAGAGTAGAGGAAAAACTAAAACAACCATTAAAGTTGAAGCCTATGGATATAGAGATGGGTATAGAACCACATGCTATGGATAGTCATACATTGCTACCTTGAAGACATGGTCCAATGAATTGCAAAGGACGGTGTATGAAGATAGTTTTGAAGGTTCACGAAATTGTCCATGGAGAGTAGAATAATGTTTATCAACCCACACAGTGAATGGGGTAGAGTTATATGAGCATGATCAAGTGTTTGATCACAGTGAATGTAGGGTTGTTAGGAATGATTCAAGTTCGTAAGTAGTTTTGAGAGGAATTGATGATTGTACATTGACCTTCTCTATAGTGAAACAAAGATAGTATCTCTAGAAGGTTTCAATGACTCATAGAGGGGCAGTCTACAAGAGAGTGGCAGTCCTAGGGTAGGGGAATGCATCCATTTCAAGTTGTAATGCAAATAGTATTGCCCTCATCTGATAATCAATAGACACTACATGTTGCTCCAGATCAACAAAAAGTTGTATGCCAACTATCAAGAAAAATATTCAAAAGAAAACTAATTTTACATGGCCATTTTATTCATCAATGATTAGTAAATAAAAAAGTCACTTGAGCATTAGATGCATGGTAGCATAAAATCTAACAGTAAACAAGGATCTTCTTAGGACTTCTTGCTTTGTAAAGCTGAAACAAGTATGAAATGGAATACCTTGGGAGACCAGTGAGAGAGCAACAGTGGATATAACTCCTATGGCTATGGGAAATGCTAGGAAAAATCCTACAAGTTATGAAGATGAGAATAAAGTAGATGTTGGACGTTGCATCATCACAACTTCTGGTAACTGCTAATGAATTTAAGGCTTTAGAGTTCAAAAAAAAAATTGAGTGAAATTGTAGGTCCTTTGCTAAGAGCTATGTATGGTTCCAATTTACAATGAAAATGATGTAGTTAGCACAAGAAAAACACCATACAAGGATGCTACTAGTTTTCTAGGATAATGATAGCCTCGTTGCTCTCTTGGCTCTTGAGTTGAGGGTTGATCTTTTGATTCTTCTAAGTGATGTTGAAGGGATTTGTAGTGGCCCCACCAATTGATCCTCACTCAAAACTAATACATACATACCTAAAGGAGTAGCATGATGAAGCAATTACATTTGGAGATAAGTCTAGGGTTGGGAGAGGAGGCATGGCAGCTAAGTTAGGGCTGCTTTTCATATTACAAAAGTTGGTATTCCTATTGTTATTACTAGTGGTTTTAGCTGCAGATGGAATTTTGAAAGTGCTGGAAGGCCAGCGTGTAGGTACTCTCTTCCACAAAGATGCACATTCATGGCATTCAGTCAAGTCAATAGCATAGTGCATGCAAGATGGTAGTTCCTGCCAGAGATGCTAGTCATGTTCTGTATGGTCTATCTTCTATCGATAAAAGGAAGATTCTTCCAGATCTAGTAGATGATCACAACCAAGTAAGAGTGTGTGGGGAAGATAACAATGTAGGTCTGAATCTATCCAAAAATACACTAATGATAAATTTATTACAACAACAACAACAAGAACAACTACAACAACTGAACATGAGTCAACAATTGTGGCAGTGAATGTAAGGCAAAATGGTGGTGTCGAATCTAGTGCAATAGGAAACATAAACATCATGCTTGTTGATAAAGAAGCTTGGGGTAGGGGAACATGTCTCATTATCTCCAAGGTTTTGAGAGAAATGATAAAAAATTATAGAATTTTAGAGTTCCCAAGAATGATACTTACAATAACCTCAATAGATTTTGAAGAAAGCTAAGGCATCAAAACACAAGAAACCCAAATGCAATATTCATAGCCATGGCATAAGAGAGAGTTTTCTTCACAAAAGTCACACAAACCCATCTGGGTTCATTTGAAGTAGGAAAATGCAGAGATTATAAAATAGGTCTTTTCCATCATATCTACAGAAAATGCTATTCTTCTTGAAGAATTGCAAACTTCTATTCTCACGAAATATATAACAATTGCAGAGTTTTTTTTTTTCAAGAAAAGGAGCACGGGTTTTATACACCCAGAAAATCATAAGGAAAAATAAACCTGAAAGGAAGGTCTAGCCATATACCCATGAGTTTACAACACTAGCTGAAGCTCGAATGAACTTTTAAATTTTATTTTGCAGAAAGTAATGGAGACAAGTTGTATATGGCAGATGGAGCTTACCTGAGCTCAACTTATTCCTTTTCACCAAGAAAACCTCTGGAAGCTTCAAAAAAATTCTTGATGGCAGCTGAGACAAAAGGAAATCACAAAGAAAGTGGAGTTCAAAAGATTTGCATCAGAAAACACAAGATAGTCATGGCTTGTGAGTTAAAAAGCAGCCTCCAAATGATATAAAATGCAAATTTTGAGCTTCAGAATGGGCATTTTACCTCTTTTCCCTTGTTTCTCATCAATGAATTTTGAGAAAATCATGGTAATCTCCATTTTTTTTCTTGTGTTTTCTCAAACCCTAGTGGCTACATCATTCTCTCAAGAGTGTGGTTCGACAAAATGATGAGCTTTCCTTTTTGTTTCAATGTTTTAATAATTGGGGTTTTACCCTTGTTTGGATATCAATGGGATTTTTTATCCCTTGTTTTAAAAAATCAAACTCATATGAGATATAATGGGCGTCGATGACCACAAGTTATTGCCTTAGGCATTTTTATGCCTTATTTCTTTTCCCCATTTTTAAACTTTTCCAAGTCAAATGAAATATGAGGTGTGCCATGGTTAAGCATTATGCTTTGTCTCTTTGACCTAACATCACATGTGATTGGAATATGCCTTCCAAGGGGCTTGGAGGTCGACCTTTTGACTAGGTATGCTAAAGCCTATAATGCCTTTGTAGACATGTATCTTACCATGTGTGTCTAAGAATGCTGAGTAAGGTAGGATGGTATAGTCAAATGCCTTAGAATATTTTTGAAGGCTTTTAGCTATGGCATTGTATGTTACATTTGTTGTCAGTTTTTGAAAATAGCTATAAGTGATTTGAAAATCATAGTCAAATGCAAATATAACACATGAAAATGGTGGGGCCCTTTGATTTGAGACTAATTGTAAAGTGATTTGTTAAGTGATGTTTTATGAATCACTTAACAAATTCACTATATTTAATGCTTTAAAAGCCATGTTTTTTCAAAAAGCACACATACTACATGATGGAGAATGTGGTCAAGTCTTGTATGAGGACCATTATGACTTGCAGAGGTGTGGGAAGTGTGAGATACTGTTTAGACTATTTTGGTGGAAATGAGGCCGGCTGGAGTTATATTTGTCACACCTTTGGGATGGCTATTGACTTAGCTTGTATTTTCTCTATGTAGAGGACATTTTGGAGACTTCTAGAAGGTTCTTTGGGGGGAATTTCTGTTTTATCTAAGAAAAATATTCTAGAAACACATGTGTTAGAGGTTTTGGTGGGTGTTGGTTAAGTATGTTCATTTTTTGAACATTTGGGGAGTTCTTTCTTTTTTAGTAGGAGAATAGCTACTTTCTTGGAGTTATTTTTCATGAAGCTGCATTGTAACTCAGATAGACCTAATATATAGTAATCACTTTGATTTGATAGATTGGAGCATTGTTACCTTTTCTCTTCATGTTTTGTGGTGTGTTATTAATGGTTGATCAGTCTGTTTTGTGAAAAGTCATTTTCCTTACAACTTGTCCCATGTTTCATGCATCCATTTGACAAAAAATGTATGTTTACAGGTTATAAACTATGTTGTTTAGTAGTGTTATTGATTGTGAAATCTTCTTTTCCTTTTAAGAACACTATTATAGACCTCTTTATAAATTATTGATGTGAACTGCATTGGATAGAGATTTGTGTGAGTTAGCTTTGAAATATTAATTTGAGTGTGCAAGGCTATTAGTAGGTCTAAATTGTTTTGGTGTATCACTTTAGTTTCTTTCCAGCATTAGGTTTATTTTATGCAACTCTTACCCTTATCTCAGAAATTCAATAGTTAGTTGATATCAACGAGGAAGCCAACCCACAATCCAAAGGTATGCTTTCAAAAAGGTTACCCACATCTTGAAAGCATTCCAATGTTGGTACAAATATGCTAAGTGCAATTGGAAAAGCTTAGAAAATAGGGTGCAGATTTGGCGTCCTAATAGGACACTCACATGATAGAACATGAGCCTTTTGCTCCTCCTCAAACCACAACTTCTAGCTTCTGGAGTTGAAGAAACTACCTTGTGTATGAGTGTATGCATCAAAGAAAGGCTCTTGCTGTATAGAAAGTTGCCTTGTAGAAGGCAGAAGAGGAGTCGACAACTCCTATTTCAACATCTTCTATCATTCCTCCCTTTTCTGCTTCTTCTTTGGTTCTCATTGCCTTGATATTTCTTTCAACTCCCCTTGCAAATTTTGGTGACCCTCACCCCAAAATGGTACAAGTACTCATCACCCCCTCAGTGGAGCCTACATCAAGCACCTTTTCCTAAGCCTATAGATATGTTGAGTACCTTGGTGGTATCCACTATGGTTCTATCCTCTTCCTCCTCACCTTCTGCTTCTTTTGTGGGGATCTTGCATCCAACAATGAAGTGTAAGTTAGAGGATGACCTTGCTTCTAATGGGGGTTAGAAGAAGGGACCGCCTTCTTCGAGAGAGGGTTCTACTTAGGATTACACCATCCTAGTGATGGAGGTAGACTCGACATCCCATGAGTTTGTCACTATCTCTGAGTCCTTTGGTGAGGTTGATAGTGGATCTTGGGTGCCTTCTTCTTTTCTTTCCTAGTTGACACATGGAAGTCCTACCAAGTGCATGTTCAACTCGGTGTATGATGTCCCCAATCTATTGGTGATCTTTGCAAGATCAATGATTTTTACCTCACAATAGTTGAGTGAAGGAGACCTCGAGGGGCCCTCTTCCTTAGCTCTTATTGTAGGAGATTCAGAGGGTGCACCTCTTGCTATCCTACCCTTGCAGGATCATTTTCCTTCTCCTTAAAATGATCTAGATTGGAAGAACAACAACCTCTTGGTTGATAAGGACTTGGGGAGCACCACTTCTTTACTTGTAGACTAGGTTTGTGTGTGTGTTGTGTTTCCCCCATGTTTGTTTTTATGTGTTTCTATAGGACACTTGTCACCCTTGTAGGTGCTTGGATACATGAGTTTTTGTTTCATAAAAATTCTTCTATATGTTCCATCATTTCTCTATTTGTTGTGCCTTGTTTTCTATCAATTGGGGACGATGCAAAGTGTTGGGGGAATTTAGGCCTCCCTTCCATGTTGACCCATTTTTTAAATTTTTTATTTTGTTTTCACGTACCCTTCATGATTTGATATAGTAGGGGATGGATGAAATTTCATATTTATGTTATATCTATCTATCTATACCTATGAGTAGTTTTGACCCCAAATTATCACGCCCCATGTCTCTTGATTTATTTGTCCTTTCTTATCTTTTTTTTAATCTTTCTCTCTTCTTTTCTTGCTCCATGAATCTAATGTGGTTCCTACGTGTTGTCCTTTGCTTGTGCAACAAAATTTCTACATTTACATCTCGTTATGTATCACATGCCACAACATCACTCTCTTGTTTCTCCTTAGTTTTTCATAGGCCTTTGTGTTCAACACACACCATCCTAAGGGGGGGATACCATGCTTCTCTAATTTTCAACAAGGTGTACTCGATGGCCAATGAATCTCTCACTAAAAATAACTCATTTTTAAAAATTTCATTCTTCAACAAGAACCCCTGGAGAAATTTTTCTTTCGAAAATGAGTTCATGATGAAAGAATCTAAAAACTTTCCATCAAGAAGTAATTTTTTTAATGAAGAAGTCTAAAAACTTTCCCTTGTGAGGGAGCATTCTTTCCTTCAAATTCATTGATGATAGGGATCTTTAAAAATGATTCCTTGATGATAGAATTATTTGTGAAAAATGACATCACTTTTCAAATAGAGTATCCCTTGAGTGGACCCCTCTCTCTTTTGAAGGGTTCTGGAGGGACCCATTTGAAATATTCTCCTCCAATTGATTGTTCCAGGGGATACTACTATCTGTCTATTTGTGTGAATTTTTGTTATCTAGCATGTTTTTTCTATGGATGAACATATTGCCTTGCAAGACCAAGCACTTGTGAGGGTCTATCAGACTCTATGGATCCTTTCACAACTAGCCTCCCTAAGGTCCAAGCACCTATGGTACCTTCTTTGCAGGATCGAGCACTTGTGAAGAGCTTTAAATATGCAGGATAGAGCACCTGTAGACCCTTTGATCATCCTTTGTAGGATTGAGCACCCATGGAACAAATACTGTAGGATTGAGTACCTATAGATCCTTTTGTTCACCTTCCATGGGACTGAGCACCTACAATTATTTTATTCAAATCTCTATATGACTGAGTACTTGTGGGCCCATCTCTCTCCTACACCTGAGTTTTCTATATTGTGGTCTGCTTCTTTGACAATTTAGGTTTATGTTTATCAACTTCTTACACTCTACTTTACCATGGATTCATTGATACTTATGCTCGCTAAAGTGAGGGAAAAATGTAATGGTGTGAATTTGCACCCCTAGGAAAATTCCCCATTTACACTACCTCCTACCTTAGAAAATTAAGTATGATAATGCAATCCCTATTTCTGCCACCTTTCCCTATCCACTTGGTAGCTATTTTTCATGTTGGTGGGGGATATTCTGTCTAGGATGCTAGCGCAGTGCGTGAACATCTTGCATAGCATGCTTCTATCTTGACAAGATTCTAGCCTCTAGAATTGTAGAGGCATTGCACTCCTCCATTAGATGTGAAGTGTAACACTTAATGCTCCCTTGACTGATTTTGAATGACTATTTTGCCTCTATTTTCACCTTTCAAATGGCTATCTCATTCATTCTTTTAGGCTTCTTGATCATCTTCACACTTTGGGTAACTCTCTTCACTCTTCTCACTCACTCTCAACATTTTCAAGTTCCACCACCTTCATTGAAGTTGTAAGTTAGTGTTTTGTTGGTTCACTCTCCTCGTTGTTGAAACAATTTTGGTCTATGAAGGCTTGTACTCTTGCTCCTCCCATTTTCCTTGAGAGCACTTGGTTGAGAAGGTGATATTCTTTCATATTCACTCACTTTTCATTATCGTATTGATATTGTAGCATATTGTGTTTCCTTATTTCTTGGTATCTCTATTTCTCTATACTCTCCTTTATCATATTTCTTCAATCATTGCTATTTGGCTATCCATGGAGGTGGAAACACCAAAGTGGGAGACTGACTGAGGTAGTCCTCTTAAAACAACCCCAACATTTTCTCATCTTCTATGTGTAGGTTCTCCTTGAGGTGAAGATCTTGAATATATCAACTCATGGGTAGGAATGTGTGCTTTCCTCACCCTTCTTTATCAATTCATAGAATAGGTTATGTTAAATTATTCCTCTTTTTATTCTATCATTCTACTACTCTTTGTTTCCGTTATTAGAGTAAACTTCATCACTTAGGTTGTTAGTCAGTTTTTTATGATTTCAAACTATACCTTGCACTTTTTTTCAGTACGTGTGACAATATACCATTGAGATGCCAATGAACCATGCTAAATTTTGTGTTTCACACTGTAGTCCTTTGGAAGTAAGTTGTTTGAATTGTAGTTCAGACTCTGAAAATCTACTCATCTGACTCCCTAAAACATCTGAGCTTGTAGAAGGACAACAACAAGAGGGTTGCTCTTCCTTTTTAGCATTTAAACTTTGAACTCTTCCAAAACATTTTGTTAGCTTGATGTAGATTAGGGCAGCCTATTGTTCTAAACTCTCCCATGACTTGGAGTCCTAAGTAGTTGGTCCCCGTTCTCTACAAGAGACCAAGTATGCATTATATTCAAATATATGATATTATAATACATTCACTTTCATCCTCCTCTTTTCCTCCTTCATAGCAGCACCTATGCACATTTTCACAACCTCTTTATGCCTTAACTTGTCCTTATACTTACAAAGAAAAACTTCATTCATTTGTTCCTCATAATTTCTACATCCAAGAAGCTGATTTTATAGACTTATGAAGAGGTCTAATGCACTGGAAGTATGACACCCAAAGATAATCCTTCATTCTAAACATACCAACCCTTGGATTACTTCCTTAGAATGCAAAGGACACTCATTTTGGCTCCAATACTTTCCCTCCAACTTGAGCATCCAAACTTGGAAATTAAACATTACATTAAATGTGATAAATGGTGGAATACCAAGAGACACTTTTTCCCTCTTTTCAAGCACCCACTTGGAGAATTATAATAATCACTCATTTTCATTTTTCTTATCTTTTACCATCCCATTCTAGGTATTAGCATGTGGGAAAAACTATTAAATATTTATGTCTACAAGTCATATTTATTGCTACTAGTCAAACCCAACACCCCTTATGAATGTAACACAAACAATGGTGAGAATAAGTATTACAAAAAACATTTTTCCAATACACCCGAAGTGCCTAGAGATGCTTTCCAAGGATATTGGAACCATGACACATGATTTACAAGCTAGATTACATCTTAATCATAACATTATCAGACTTGAAATCATATGTTATTTTAGCATCATAAATTGTCACCCTTGACAATTTCACACTAGTTTTAGTTCCCCCTTATGTGCTTGGACCCAATTGTGCTTTCAATTTGCTCATTTTATGATCACATTAAAAAAATTAGATTTTAATTGGGAATATCAATTAATAATTATCTAATGATATTCAAAGCCCCTAGAAAGGTCTGTATTAGTGCATTAGTGCCCCTGTCCAACCTATTTTGGCCCCAAATCAGATACGCCAATGTTGAATTTTTAACATTTAGAAATCCAAAATAATTTTTTAGTTGTTAGTAATTAATTTGTGAGAAATTGAAGAATTAAATATGAATACATGCTTTTTCACTATTCAAAACCCTAACAAAAGATAACAAATATTAAGGAAATTGAGTGTCCTAAAAAGTAGACAACAGTATAATTAGCAAAATTATTGCAACATTATTTTAGTCAAGCATCATTTTAGCAATGCATCAATTTTTCATGTGAGTTTGTTTATGTTTCATGTTTATTTTTTGGTGAGTAATAACACTTGCATGACTTCAATTCAAGTATCTAATTGTTCTTGGAGGCCATGAGTACAATGACTCCAGTTTATCAAGGAATGTAGAAATAAGTGGTAAGTTGCAACAATTATCAATTTATAACTTATTTATCCATTTATCTCTGCCTAACCTAGGGTAAGCACTCTTTTATGTACCATTGCGGAGGTAGAAATACCAAAATGGAGTTTGACTTAGGCAAGCCTCTATATGACACAACCCTTTCCCCTCTTTCTTGTGTGCATGTTATAGATTTGAAATGAAATTGAGAAAGGATTTAATACCTAATTTCTCATTCAAAAAATTAAGTACTCCAAGTCAAAAAATTATGGAAAGTGGAATTTATCAATGATAGATGAAGTTACGACACTAAGTTTGGAGAAGAAGAGCCTACAAATACAGGCGAACTAAGATCTAAATTTTGATTCTAAGTGTCTACCTTTCCAAGACTAGGGTGCTAGAATTCTTGTCTAGTCAAATGAAGATAAATTTACATGCTAGGTTCCTCTATGTTTACACTCAACTACTCTATATACACTCTATTTCTGGTTTTCTATTTTATGTTTTCTAAAATTGTAACTATTTACTATATTTTCATAGTTTGGATTAAAGGTAAAGAAGATTTTGAAGGGACCTAATTTTTTTTACAAAAGAGACACTTCCAAAGATAAAAACATAACTAACTAACATCCAACCATCAAAACAAAAAACACAAACAAAAATTAGAACATCTTATTGTAAGTCCTTGAGAATCTTGGTTGCTTCTAAATCCTACTTGTATAGATGATTGTGAAGGTCGACCACCTCCAACAACTCTTTCTTCTAAGCATCCAAGGGTTTCTTGGAGTGGCTATGAATATGATTACTTAGACCCACTCCAATAGATTGATATCTATATTTTTGTTTAACCATACCATCAACATCAACATCAACATCAAATTCCTTCATCAACTTTGCAAAATCATCATATTTCAAATTTTTAACTTTCTCATTCAGGATCCAAAGCCCATTAGCACTATTTTGATGAGTTGTTTGACTAACTTGTACCACCTTCTTAAGGTTCTGGTGGAATTTATGATTTTTTTCCTTTAATACCATAATACAGGACTCAAAGTCATTCTTAATTAGGCCCACATATTTTTCAACGTCTTTAATGATAGCAAAAACATTATTATTCTTGGTTGTATTTATTGACATAGCCTCATTAGAATCCTTCTTCTCGGCCTTATTTTGTAAGACCAAACCTTCACATTAATTTGAAATATTTCCATGAAATACCACTTAAACATTTTGAAATAATTCATTGTATGACCTCCTTTTCTAGACCAAGAACATTTTTTTTTCGGTAAAAGGCTAGAGCCTATATATTTATATTAATATTAAAATATGCATAATTTAAAGTACAACTAGAATTATAGTACCAACAGAGTATTATCCAAAATGTACAATACAAAATGTACCTTTGAGTTAACTTTCATGTGGTGCAATGCAGACTATTTTCCAAAATATAGACAAAAAAAATGATTTCAGGCTCTATTATAATATTTCATATTATAGATATATGAGGAATATTCTTCTTCATTCCTCCACTATCCCTTCATTTTCCAAAGTGTCCTCCCTACTTGCATTGAGGTCAATACCATTTTCACATTGGCCTTCATTCATCATTGCTTCACTTTGTAAACCTAGTATGTCCCTCACCATCTCCATTGCTCTTTGACCATGGTGTATATGGTGTGATAGAAGAAATGAAACAACAAAAAAAAAATCTTTGAATTTTTCCACCATTTGAATAACAAGTTCTTGAAAATGTGGATTCAGAGTCCTATATAACAAACATGGATCGCTATCCCTCAACCCTTTCTTTACTGATTCATATACTACCTATATGCTCTTTTTCTCTTAAGATAATTCTTGGAGAAAATTACTCCCATTAAGCTTTCCTCTTTTCCATATTATACCCCTGCACATACTTCAACAACTCATCTTCTTTGAAATAATTGGGTTGAACTGACTCCTTAATGAAAGTTGACATAAATTCAAATGATCGCAGAAGATCCATCATATTTGATAAAAAATATCGAAAGTAACTGAGAAAAAAATAACAACCTTAGAGAATTTGGACACAATATCTCTTGACCAATGACATATTTTATATGGTCAAGAAGATTTGTGAATTCCATTTTAAAAAATTGAAATAACTCAGGCTACATGACCTCTTTAGAAAAAGGGATTTGGACCCTTCTCTCACCTACACTGCAAATCTAAAGTTTTTAGGAAAATACTCCATTTTTTACAAACACACGTGATACCAAATACCTAGGAGCTTTGGAGAATGATAACAAAGATGACCCAGGATTGGAAACATAACCCACTTAGGAATGCTGACAAATCAATGTACACAAATTAAACCAATGTTGAAGCTACCAAGCACACCCACCAAGGGATAATATTTGACACCCATAATGAACACTAATATCATTAGATATGAAGAAAATTACCAACAACTAAAGCAATTATAGACACTAGAAACTTTTGACACTAAATATATAGAAGACATGGAATAACCTATGAAAAGCATTCCTCAAACCCCAATTTTCTTGATGTTGAAAATGACAAACATTATAAAGAAGATGAACTATACCTTGGTAGTTCAAGAACATCATTTGATTAACCTTTTTCATTAACACCAATCCTTTCAGCTGAAATTTCTGATTTATTCCACACATATGAAAACTTCATATTAAATCTAAATATACATGTAATTATTTCATGAAATTGGTCATTAAAAAGCTTAATAGTCCTTTGGAAGCATTTAAAATGAGTGGAGGCACCATGTGTTATAATCACATTGAACTATTATCTTCCCAAGTGACATATGTTATCTTCACACATAGAAGAAATCTTTCAAAAGACCTAGAGATGCTTGAAATTAATACATGAAACCTGCGAGAATTTTAAAAATTTGAGCCATGTGTAAAACAAGAGTGTTTTCACACTTCATGTGCTATCAACACTCACATATCATCTAACAAAACATCATTTTGTTTTGTCCCGTTTGGCTTTTGAATGAGTTTTGGTGACATTGCAAACTACCACCATTTGAGAAAGTACCCACATCATTCCTCTATACTTGCATAAACAGGTACACTATTGATTCTTATTTGGCTTTGTGGATTATATTGTTTCTTCATCAATGTAGTGAAGCCTGCAATGACATTTAATTATTAAGAAACATGGTTAATGATGTTAATAACCAATCTTGCAAAACAAAAATCATTAGTCCTTAAAAAAAATTGATTGAACATAACATCAACACTATGAATTTGAGTTCACACTATTGCTCGATAATTGATGTCCTACACCTTGTTGATAAACTAGTTGCAACACTGTACAATGACCTTCCTTCTTGAGACCATAGTCCTTTACATATACTTGGTAAATGCTTTTCCTGGTTAATAATATTTTACAAATCACTCGAGACATTTAAATTTTACCCATACACTATCTTTGACTAAACTTGATCACACCCCATATTTGCTAAAATATCTTATAATTGATTACCCTCCCTATAAACATGATTTAATTGAAAAGCTTCTAGTATGTCAAGAAGAATCCAAATTTTCTCCAAATTTTTTTAATTTTCTAACTATAGACCCATCTATCTCTTCACACATTGGTGATTATCAATGAATCACCTTCTATTTGTAATTTTGGAATTTTCAACTAAATCACCAATTGTAAGCCCAACAAAAGAGCTTCAACTTCAGCTTGGTTATTTTTACCAATAGTCAAATGACAATATTTTGCACCAATTAGGGAACCCTCATGATTTCTTAATACAACCCTTGCCCCTAAAACCCTTGGATTTCCTCTAGATGCACCACGAAAGTTTAATTTTCCAAAGCCAGTAGGGGGAGGAGACCGCATCACCTTTTTCCTATCAATTTTCAGTTTCACATTTTTTATGATGAATGCCTTTAAAAGGTGTAACTAACTTGGGCCAAATACAAACCAAAATTGCAAAATACAAAGTTTGATTTTTCTACATTCACCTTTTGACCAAAGGTTGAAGTATATAAATTTCTAAAGTACTCTTGATTTGATACACTTCTGCTAATGTTGCCTTTCCAAAAAAAATGGTATCATCAACAAATAAAGAATGTGTTGATGGTATAACTATAAATCTCCCCCCTCTTGAAATTAAAAACATTAAAGTCTCTAGATAAGCCATGCCAAATGGTTCCAAGTATTCCTCATGCATCAGATCAATACCCAAAATATCTTTTCCATTTTGTTTCTCTTGGGATTTACCATATTCTTCCATCAATTTTATTTTAGGCTTGTCTATCTCCTTCACTCCACCTTGAGAGGAATTATTTTTACCCTTATCATCACAAGGATTCTTCTCCACCATATTACCCTCAACAATCCCCTTTTTAGGTTTGGATTTCTTCCTTTTAGCAGTAGAAGAGGGAACCTTAGTCTACATTTCCTCTTCCCCAATATGGAGCCATTAGACTAGGAGATTTGAGGCTTTTCAAAAAAATTAGAGACCTTGCTTTTGATAACATCTTCAAATGGAGAGTTGGAGTAAATCTCCATAGAATTCTCATTTTCATCCTCTACAACCAACTCATATTCCCCCCTATCATCTTCAATCCCATATGAGAAGGTGCTCAACATGAGGATGTTTATCCATGTGGGGTTTAGATGAATTCTTAGGCTCAGTTGGGATTGATAGTATTAACATGCTCCATAATTAACATAATTAGGCCTTCATGCAAAATAGGAAACTTGGGGTTTTCCTATAATCTATAATACCATACTCCAGAGAGGCCAATAGATAATATGAAAAGGAAACTTTTTGTTTATGCCTAAAATGATTAATCAGAATAAAATGGTAGCCAAGTGGAGTAGAAACTAGCCATCCAAAGTGAAATAACACATAATTATTACCTCGGCAGTATCCCCCTAGATAGGTTTGATGGAACTCTTATTGTGCTCACTAGAGGAAAATTTAGCAAGTTTATTGCACTCACCTCTCTTGAAAAACATACAAATAGATGCATCAGATTCCTTAAATTGATCTTTGAAGATCTTTCTATCATCTATAGACAACCCAAAAATATGCCCTATGAACCCGTCAAAAACTTTAATATCAATGCCATTTATTGTGACGATGTGATTCTTCCAACCAAAGACTAAGGATTTAGACACCTATGGATCAAAACCATGGAAATTTTCATTATAAGGTGTCGCTCCACCTTTCTCAAAAATATTCCAAACCCGCACATTGCTTTGAGTCCCATCACATGAAATCAGGTCCACCTAGCTCCGGTCCCCACACATATCCAAAGAAGAAGAACGCAAAAGAATCTAGCGAATGTAAACAAAATCATAATGTAGAGAAAGAGGGTCCAGGAAAATGACCAAGCCCCATCGCATGAAAAGAATAAAAGGGCACAAAACTTTTCCTAAAATCTATGTGAGAGACATTGAAGTGATAGTTCAAAATCATTTTCATTATTGTTTGATCTACCTTATTTTATTTTGTGTTTATGGATAATAATTGTCATGATCAATGTCAAGGGGGAGGGGTCATTAGAGTCCCATTCTTTAATCATTGCATTAGAAACCCATTGGTTGGAAAATCAATCAACAAGCTTATTTCCCTCCCCATAAATATGGGAGATATGGAAATCATCAAAGGACTTGATAATATAAATAGAATCCCTAATAATATTTTCAATCGACCAACTAGGAAATTGAAGCTCTTATAGGTAGTTTATGATATTCAAAGAGTCGCCCTCTAACCAATTCACTAAGGCATTTTGCATGAAATTTTAGGGTTTTTTATGGTGTTGAAGGATTCAAAAATAATTTCACTATGTTGTAGGAGGAAATTTTAGATTTATGAAATTTTGGAGAGTTTTAAAGAGCCATCTTTCATCCTTGGTTTAGAAGAACTTTGTTTGATAAGAATATGACAAAATAAGAAACAAATATTTTGCATTTGTAATGTGTGATTCACTAATTAAAGTGGATTCTTAAGTAATTATTGTATATAAACAAGGCTATGAAGATACACTCACTAGGATCAAATTTCTAATTATTGAAAGCTTCTTGATAGTTGGAGTTTTGATGAAAAAGGTAGTACATGAAATTGTGCTAGTCTATGATGAAGGATAAAATGTGAATTATTTTAGGATGATAATATGGCCAAAAAAATTGGCACACCATATTTGGAAATATCACTTGATAAAAATGGAATTCAACCCATTACAATTTCCTTATGTTTCACTTTATTAAAAGAATGAATCAAAAGTGATTTTTAAAACTATTTTAAAATTGTAAGAAAGTACTATTAAATATTGACTCAAGAAAAAGTTTAGAAAGTTAGGGTAAAAATGCTTAATTTAAAGGCTAGAGAGTTTGAGTCTAACTAGTTGATTCTACATCTTAATTTAAATATTAAACAAGCTTATTGTCAAATATTATAAATGTGAAATGAAAATAATATTAGCATATATATCTTTTGAAAAAATTATGTAGAGGATGTTGAGAGATATCATTTCTGAGGTATCTATTTTTTCAAAAAAATGTGATATAGAAATAGAATAGGCAACTTGGAAAGGATATCACTCAACATCTTATATATAATTTTTTGTAAAGATGGCTATGGTAGTTACTTAATTATACTCTCTCTCTCTCTCTATATATATATATATAGATAGACATATAAGATATTTTAGTTTATATATTACATATTTGTAATTAATAGTACTCTTATATAAACATAATATTACTTAATAATATTTCTTTTGTTAATTAATTACATAGGAAGAGATCAAGAACCCAGTAAAAACATGATTATCCCCACACTGATAGTAAAAGCTCCCAAGTTTACATTTACCAAATACTACATGTGATAGGTAAGATTTCAATGCCAATAGAGAAAAATTCTATTAACATATAAGATATTACTTTAATCAATATTTCAAAGAAGAAAACTATTAAAAAATATTGACCTATCCAACAAACCTATATAAAGCCATTAAACCAAAACAAAAATATAGATAACTAGTTACAAACTAGTATCCGAGCTTTTATGCTCTAGAAGTATAGTATAGGTCAAGGAATATTATAAAAGCTCTGCCCAATCTAGATTCCCAAAAGCATTCAAATATTTTAAGCAACATTTTTTACACTAGAAAACCTTACTTGAGGGATTAACCACCACCACCTCATCACAATAATTAGAAAATGTAAGAATGCCCATCTTAAGTAGGATAACCTTCATTCCCAAGTTGTAGTCTCCACCACCCCAAATTATAGAAAATTATAACAATGATATTTATTTGTGTTAAGAGGTTCTAGAACATGCTTAAAGTAAATCTCTACTTGACTGAACACATTCCTAATACCATCATGGACGATATATGACCCAACCACATTATATTTAACAATGAAGCACAATTGAGAGTTTGCATTACATTGAAAACATCATGCCTTCCTCTAGTATGTCTTGGTTCAAGCATCAAATTTTACATTGGCTCTTGAATGTAACATTATGAGCACTATCAATGTCTTTAATAAATTCCCATATACACACCACCTAGTACTAAAGCTCAAGATTCTCTAGATACCCTCTATTTCCTCTTGTGCTCCTTCTCACATGTGATGACCATCCACTTAACCTCCTCTTTCTTCCTCATCTTATAGCGCTCGTCTCTCAAAATCAACACCCTTTAAGAGAGAAATACACGACAAACAAGAGCATAAAAAAATTGTAAGCACACCTCATCCCATCCCTACCAACCTTACCCATACATAAATGTCATCAATATGAGTTAATCACCCCATCCAATCAGTTAATACCCAATCTATTGTTAGTATCATAATGTTCAATCATAAACCCTTATCAAGTTATTACTTTATTATTATTAACTATTTCTTTTATTTACATAGTTTTATTTTTGAAAGAGTTGAATTTTTGTTTGTTTCTACTTTGATTTAATTGTTTTATATTATCTATTCTATTACTCAAGGAGACCATTAATATTATGCTTATAATTAAATATTTATATTAATATTTTTCCATGTATATAGTTGTTAGATTTGAGATAAAAAATGTAATATTATACAATCATGGCATGAAGTTCTTTTATGCTATTGTAGAATGTATCTTTTATGTCACTATAGCATGCCAAATGCCTCTATCTATTATAATAAACAATTAATTTCTAATAAACAATTCAAAACTAATATATTTTGCAAATAGATGTATTTAAGTTATCTATGTTGATGTCAAACACAATTTATTTTATAATTTATCTTTTTCAGACTATAGGAATCTAGTAGCTCCTAAAAACTGGAGTGCACATGGTAAACTTTTCTCATGTGGCCGGTGACACATGACACCACATGGCACACCCTTTAGTACTATAGTGATGGTGGATAGACCAGTCCTCGTGACCTAGTGCCTACAATAGAATGTTTCAACCAATTAAATCACAACCTGCCCATAATTTATCTTTTTTAAAATATATATAAACTTTTTAATCATTTTAGTTTAGACAATCAACTCCTTCTCTTACTATCGCCATAATTCTATTTCTCTATAATTAAAAAAGACTAGCATACATATTTTAAATATTAATATATATAAAATATGCTGAGAGTTATCATTTTCTAATTTTCTTTTTTGATTGATTTATCTTTGTAATCAAATCTTTGACTTCTCTTTATGAGCAAAAATATTATTTATTTATTTATTTGTTCTTTTTGTTTCATCAAATCTCTTTGATTTGATTTTTTTGTTTTATCAAATCTCTTTTATTTGATTTGTTTGTTTCATCAAATCTACTATAGTTGCACATGACTTCCACATTTTAAATGCAGCTTCACAAACTTTACACAGATTTTTGGATACCACTATAAATAAATGCAAAAATCTTAAAAAACAAGTGTGACAAAAAGTAGACCATCGAGCCCATTAACCGTTAAGAAAGGCCATGTAAAAGTGCAGGGCTGAATGAAAGGCCACATGATGTTAGAAAACAGAGTCGTAAAAAAGAAAGATTTAAACTGTTAAAAAGTGGGCATGCTTCCATTCTACCTGCTCATTCGAATCAAAACGCTGTAGAAAGCCACTTTATGGAGTAAATTTGCACGCCAAATTCCAGACCACATATTCTTTTCATTCAGCTTTTGAAGATCATGAGCTTCATAATCATGATGAATATGCTTTCTCTCAGATAACACGCCTTCCTTTTTCTTTTGAATGTCATTTAAGCTCCATGTTTTATATTCTTTCCACGTACTCGTCAATTCAGTGGGCATCCATCTCATTTCCGAATCTCCTTTCTCTTTGATTTGCATATTTTATATTTCTACATATCTATGACACGTTGATGACACTGATTTAAGAGATGATCTCCTCATGATAAGATCGAGGTTATGTAATTTACATTTTCGCATGTATAGCATGTGTATTGTTTCAAAAGAATCGGAAAAATACATGTTTCACGTTCAAGGAAAGGTGTTTGACAGTATTGCAGACTATATCAGACAGACAATAGTATGATTATGAAGATGAGAGTACAAGTGTAGTAGAGCCTACACACCACAGGTCTGATAGTGTCCATGGCTGAACCATACTTACATCAAAATTTCGTAATCTCTTTTGTGCTTTTTGTTCTGACGATGGATCACGGAGTGATCTGAAATGTTGACTCAAAAAATTGACACACAATCAAAATCCAGAAATCTACAATACATACAATTCTTGGTTCAACATCCAATTATTATTCCATGAAAACTCAACTCTGCATTATGAAATTTATATATATATTTGTATGAGAGAGCTGGAGAAGTTTGGAATTATTGTATGTTTTGCTTTTAAGAGATAAGTAGACATAGAAGGTTGTTTATTGTAATAATCTCTTTGTCAATTTATAAAGAAGGGTAACAAGACATTATCATTATGAAAATTGATTTTTTTCACATTGAAGGTTTATAGGATAAAATCCATTTGTTGTGAGTTATTTTCATGTTTGATTATGTTTAAGCTTAGTAACTCCTTTTCTTAATAATATGAATTAATTTTTAAATTTAAAAGTATAGTTTATAGATCGTTTATTGTGGAACTGGTTATCTACTTATATTTAGTTATATCATCACAATTATTATTTGAAATGGTGGATATTTAATTCTTATCAAGAATATTTTTTTTTTTTTATAAATAATTTAAATGTTGATTACAATATATTGATTGTATAAGGTCTTTTTATTTAAATAGTGTGTATTTTAGATTTTTTGGTTGATAAACTTATTGACTTACCTATAAATATATTTATTTTTTGATCTTTAATTAATTTTATTCTCATTAAAATTAAAACTACATTACCCATTGTTTAATATTATGCTTTGTTGTTTGTGGAAGTATGATGTAGCATGTATGTGTGTATTTGGGTTTGAGTTAAGGTGTGTTGTGGTTTGCCTTCATTCCTTTCCACCATGAGAATTTTTTTGTGCCAACCTAATTTGGATTTGCACAATAGAGGTACACAATCGATCTTGTCAACCGTTTTCAAAGTTGATGATGGTATAAATATGTGTTGAGTTTATGAAGAATTATGTGATGAAGTAAGTGATGCAAAGTGTAGAGTTGTGAAGTGTGAAAGGGAAAAATGCAGTGCAAGCTTTAATGTGTTAGACTACTAGAAGTAGTGAGCAAAATATGTCTACAATCTTCAAAGATACTGTGAATGTGTTGGTGATGTTGTGGTGGAATTTTTTGTTGTATTGAGATGGATTTCTCATTGTAATATTCTTCTTTCTTCTTTTCTATAATCCAGCAGTGAGCCTTTGATAGTGAGCCCTCCAACAGTGAGCCAATTATATTTGGTGTTGCAATTACTTTATATTGTGAGATAATCCTCATCGTGGTTTTTCCCTTCTTGGGATTTCCATGTAAATCTACTGTTTTGTTGTGCACGGTGCTACTGTGTTTCAGTTTTTGTTATTTTCTTACATATTAAATCAATCTAATAGAATATGAGGATAATAAAATTAATGAGGAATTGAATGATAGAGAGGGTTTTATGTTTTAGTGTATAATTGGTTCATCCCCCCTCTCAGTTGTCTTATGCATTAAACACTTGGTATTAGAACAAAGTTCCTTGGAAGAAAGCTTAATTGCTTGAGGTAGATCTAGGATGACACACAAGAAGGAGGCTCCTCTATTTGATGGAATTGATTATGCATTCTAGAAGACTAGGATGGAAGGTTTCCTTGTATCACTAGGGTTTGTAGTTTGGAAGTCTATTGAATCTCGATATACTAGTTATACCTATGAATGGTCTGAGCACTATTGATGAAATCAAGGCTTATGATAATAATGGAAAAACAAGGTATGCTCTTCTGAGTGGTATTTCCAATAATAAACTTTTGAAAGTTATGAATCTTAAAATTGGTAATGAGATCCAAAAAAATTTGGAAAATTTTTATGAAGAAGATGAAAAGGTCAAGCAAGCTAAAATGTAAAATGTAAAGATCAAGTTTGAAACCTTGTGGATGTTAGAGGATGAAGATATTACTATCTACATGTAGAAAGTGGACGAAGTTGTCAATTCCTTGAGAGGTCTTGGTGGAACTCTCGATGATGATGAGGTGGTAAAGAAGGTACTGAGAACTCTGCCTAAATCCTATAGTCATAAGGTTTTTTCTATTGAAGAATTCTAGAATCTAAATAGCTATTGAGATCAGTTGTTTGGTACATTAACTACTTTTGAATTAAGAGATTTTGGTTCAAGTGATTCAAAGAAAGAGACTGCTTTTAAAGTTAAAAAAGAAAAGAAGAATGAGGAATCTGATTTTGATGAGTTGGAAGAAAACTTTGCGTTGAAATTGAAAAAGGGCATTGGAAAATATAGAGCTAAGTTACCTTTCAAATGCTTTAATTGTGGAAAGATTGGCCATTGTGCTTATGCCATAGAAAAAAGTACCCTTTACTTGACATGGGATTAATTCATGATAAAATGGACTTAATGAGGCCTTAATCTAGTGTTGTGAGGCATTTTATGCATCCACATTAGGTCTTGGACCCTTATAAATTGACTAACATGCTTTAAACAACATCTTGTAAAGGTGTTGTAAAGTCTTGTAAAGGACTTTCACACTTTTCTAGACTTAATTAACCTATTTCACCCTAATTCAATATTATAAAATGTGTTTAATAACATTATAAAATCAATCTAGAAGGTTCTTGAATTAAATTTAATGATAAACTAGTGTTGTAATGTGTCTTGCACATTCACATTAGTTCTTGTGCCTTTCTAGGTTATGTGGACCTCATTTTAGTGTTGTAAAGTGTACTTAATCACACTTTCAGATTGAATTTTGTGTCCCAAGCCCTATTTGACATCTACATATTCATTAATAGGCCCCTATTAACCCATATTGTGCATCTCAAGGCATAATTTTATCAAATAACTGACATAGTCATCTAGAAGCCTAATTTTATTACTTCTCAGCATTCTACCTAGTAAAAATGGCCCCTGTGGGACCCATTCACCATTAGGGGTGAATTAGTCCCATCTAGGTGGGACCCATTTTCCATTAGTGGCGAATGAGTCCCATTTGAGCAATTTTTGGGTTTTTGAGCAGGAAAATTATGTTTTAAGTTTATTTTTTCTCCATGTCGACCTTAGGGATCTAATTAACAGGACAATAAGGTGAAATTCTTATAAATATAAGTCTTTTAACTCATTTTCATATCTCTTATCTCTTATCATTCATTCATCCACTAATCTTCCAAGCAACCTAGTGTTTTGTCATGGCAAGTCATTAAGAAAGCTTCTAAGGACATTCGAGGGCAGATTTTACATGTTATGCTGCAGAAATTTAAGATCAACATCATGGAAAGGTTATCTATTCCATTATTGCATGCTTTAAATTCCATTTTTCATCATTTTGGTTTAATTACCTAAACAGGGTTTGACCAAGGCAAACCCCCATGCCTTAACATTCAACATCTCTCTCTCTCTCTTGCATTGTGTATTTGTAGATTTAGGACTCTTGGAAGCTTAAAAATAATTGAAGATCAAGTTGCAAGGTTGCTTAAGTATTCTTCTAATTCAACATGTCAAAGAATCAACAAAATCTCATTTTTAGACTCGTAAATTAGAGTTTCAAAAGCAGACACCTGTAGGGCATCAAAGTGCAGATTAGATGCTTCAGAATCCACCTTTAAAAATCTAGAAATTCAAAAGTGGAATCATTTTCCATTGGTTTCCAATGAGTCCCACCACAGGCTCAATTTTGAATTTTCTACATTTTTGAGTACCCTTTTGTCAGAAACGGGTTTCGGTATAGTTTGGCAGAATTGGGACTGATTCACCTAGAATGGCGAATGAGTCCCTCTAGGCCTAAAAACTAGCATCAATAGTGTTTTAGAAGAAATTTCTAGGACCTCCTTCAAAGTTCCAGGTGCACACTTTCAATCAGATTCATTTCTATTGCATTTTTCCATTCATTTGTAGGTGATTTTGCAATACACAATATGTTTTCAAACATCACCAATTTCTTAGATTTTGCATGTTTTATCAATTAGTTTCAATACTTCATGGCATTTAGATCATCTCATTTAGTCATATACACATCACACATCTCATAATTTGATTGAACCCTTAGCATTTTTGGCCTAAGCTCTCTCCTTTTAGGTGAAAAACCCTAGAAGAGTTAGAGAGTACATTGGAGCCAAAACTCTATGGTTCATTTTGGTGAGCCTTCTTTTCGAATGCTTCATTAACTGATTTGGAGTCCTTTCATCATCATAGATCTAGCTTACATTTGGGTTTGCATTAATCAATTTGCATGCTACGTTTCAAATTTTGCATTCATAAAAAAGTGCATTTAAGTTGCATTTTTGGCATCTAATTTCATGTAACTTTTCTGCAATTGTGCATTTTTTATTTAGGTCTGCATCATAGCACTTAGATAACATTAAAATACCTTAATTTTTTTTCAAAAGTTTGAAAAAAGTCCATATTAGGACTCATTCACCACCCTCGGCGAATTAGTCCCTTTTGACCCCTAAAACAACATTTTATATAATTCATAACACTATTTTTGGGCTTTTGTTTGGTGCCTTAACCTATCCATATCAGTTAGTTGCATTTTTGTAGCATGCATTTCCTAAAATCTAGCCTTAATTAGCTCATTTCATGCATAGATTCCATTTCAAGTTTGCATTCTCTTCTTGTTACATATCATAATCAGTCATTTGTCATCTTTGAAATCTGAAACATTATTCTTCATTTGAATTTTTTCCTTAGCATTGTTACATTTCAAGATTGTAGATTAAACATTCCATCATGTTTTCATTACAAAATTCTATAGTTCCCTTTTTAGATATTATTGCATATTGTAAACAACTTTTGTTTAAAGCATATGAATATGAGGTACTTTCCCCTCTCTTCTTGTTCATCATAGATCCCTCTCCTAGTTCCCCTTTTGTGGATGAGGTTGGTTTAGTGAAAGAAACCTTGGATATTCATAACACTTACATTTTTTCTTCTCCTATTATCTCTCACACTTGTGAAGCATATATTTTAGTGCTAGAAGAACCAATTGATGAGAGTTGTGACAATCTGAGTTGTTTCTCTCCTCTTACCTCTCCTATTAGACATAACATTACTAAAGAAGAGGAAATCACACTAAGTAATCATGACAATCACACAACACAACATGATGATGAGACCATAGATTCATCTCCCAACTCCTTCCCTATTTGTGAGAATGTTTTTTGTGAGTAATCATGGCAATGACACTATTTGTAAGGAGGATATATTGACATTAGATGATCAAATCTTTAAGAAGTATGACAATCCTCTTTATTTTTCTTCCCCTATTTTGGAAGACATTATTGGACAAAGGGAGGTAATCAAAGATAATCATGAGAATCTTCTTGCTCCCTTTCCTAATGTTTCCCCCATCCAAGAATACATACTTAATCAAAAGGATCCAATCATTGAAAAACAATAATGTGATTCTTTTTCTTCTCTTGATGCCTCTCCCACTTGTGATGAAGCTACTTTGCACATTTCAACCTTAGATGAACATATTACACACTCTACTAGTAGGGTAGATAATATGGAGCAAGAGAATGAGACATTACAAACATCGAATGATTGCATAAAGTCTTCCCCTAATCTCCTCATTATCAATAATCAAACAAATTGAACCATTCATAACTCCCTTGGGTGTGATGAATTTATTTTCTATGAACCAAACCTTAATTCTCACGAACATGTGGTTTGTTGTTCTGCTATGAAATCTCCTTCTAGGGAGGATATTATGACCCAAGACAAAGATAACATGCCCTTTACAGACAATGAAAAATCTCACTTGTTACGGGATGTTAACAATATTCAACCTCACTACACCCTTTACCCACCCTTGCATAAACTTCATCCTTCTAATAAACCTCTCTACACACTTTACCCACTTTCGCATTTGCTTCATCCTTCCAATAAACTTCACTACACCCTCCACCCACCTCAAACTAATGTATTGCAACAACCAATTTACAATACCGTTGCTCATAAATATAACACTTGAAATAATCCACAACTGCCACAACCAATCCCACTCTCCTTACCTTTACCAAATCCACCTAGCGCTCCCCATAACATCCTACACACAAAGGAGTATGATCTTGATGAACAATTAAATAATGCTCCTGCAAAGATTTCCCTTTGGGATTTACTTCAAAACTCACAAAATTAGAACAACATTCTTCACAATTCCTCCTGGTACCACTCAAAATGATGTGGAAGCTCTCATCCAAAAAATGAATCTTGACATTACCTTCCATCAACATGAGCTCCCTCCTTTGGAGTTGTGTAAACAACATGATGCCTTTATGATAATTGCTCGATCCAATCGCATAGGTATCAAAGGGTATGTGCAGGATCATTATGGGCCAAAAAGTGGTGATATGATGGCTATGTTTAGGGTATGTGGCTCATGATTTTTTTTTAAACCCAAAATTGATGAAACGAAAAGGGTTTTTAATATAGATTATGAGCTTTCCACCAATGTAAATTATGCTTTACTTTGAATTTAATTTAAATAATTATTATTCATTTTCTATTTGAATTACAACTAAAGTCCTGATTGATAGGCTGATTGAAAAACATCTATAACTTTCAAACAAAATCACATTTTTTAAATGAAAAACATGCATCACATTCTATGCTTCGTATACTATAGGATTAAAAAAAAAGATCTAATTTCATGAATTTTTGACCAAGTTAAGGTGGTCAGACATACGAGTTTTTATATTTTTTAAAAGTTGTAAAAAAAATAATCATAATGAATTATTTACTTGCCAAAAAATTACAAAAAAATATGCATCACATCTGGACATGCGTCCTCTCCTTATATCTAAAATCTTATAAAAAATATTATCATTTTATTGTGGTTAGGGTGGTCAGACAAACACCTACTTTTTTTTTCCCTGAAATTAAGTACTACTGCATTGAAATTTCAAATTTTCACCAAATAGATTTATAAAAAAAAAAAAAAACATAATAGTTTAGAAACTACATTTAGTTTTCTACAGATTCCATTCTTACATATTTTTTAAATAATATATAGAACTTATTGAAATTTTAAGTCAAGTTGCCTAACTCTATTTTTTCTAAATTTTTTGCCACTTAAGGGCCTATTTTTTCCATGATGATCCTGCACATACCCCAAATACACTATGATAGATAATGATTATGCCCTTAATGTGTGTAGTGTGAGTCTCCTTTATTGATAACATGTTGATAGGTCACAAATAATACCTGATTTTGTCTCTATTTGAGGATTTGATAATATAATAAAGCAATTGCTCTACGTAATCACTTTGCCTATTACAATTGGGGTGGTTACTTTGCAAACTCCTATTCATGTCATGCCTTATGATCTTTCGTACAATCTTCTTTTAGGCAGACCATGGATTCATGAGATGAATGCAGTGCCTTCAACCCTTCATCATATAATGAAATATGTCTATAACAATAACATTTATCTAGTTGAAGCAAATCCTGAGCCTGAAAGTTGCTTCTAGCTTGGAAAAGGAGCTACAAGTCCTCTAAAAACATTTATTCCAACATCCAATATTGACCCTCTTGAAATTGAACACAACGATGAGGAATTTTCATCTAAATTATTTGGTGACGATTGGGGATCCTTAGAATTCACACCATCATTTATGGGTAAATACATATTCAGAAAAAAGAAAGGTGAGACACAAGAACAACCAGCCATCATGTCAATGCAAAATTTGGATAACCTTTCGAAAGTATCCTTCAACCACTTTAGACAATTCCACAAACTCCACAACAATCCTTGACGAACACAACAATGAAAAACCACCTGATTCCAAATCACTAAAACAACTTTATGGAAAAGGGTATATGACCTCATGAAACAACTTGGGTATAGTGGAAAAGGTTGTGGTGCTTGAGAACAAGGTATCTACAACCCTATAGATCCAAACACACAACAAACAACTCATGGTCTTGGTTATTATCCTTTGACCAAGATAATTCAGAGCTTTTTTCTTCCGTCTAGACCCTCTTGATCAATTTTAGCTCCAGGTACTCTTGCATTGATTTTTTTTAGTTTGGTGCATTTGTTCAATAACTTGGATATCCTAAAGCTTGGGAAAATATTTTTTGATCCAGGTAACATCACTTTAGTTGCACATCATCCTTAGAAGCCTTTATTTTTCATTGAAGGTCAGTGTCTTTTTTTTGTGTGGAGAAAGTCCATTATGGGGCTTGCATATACTTCTTCTCTGACTATGTTGCACAAGGGAAACTATCAACAATGGCAGAATGGGATCGTACACCATCTCCAATCACTTGATCTATTGCCTCATCTATATGGTATTTTTCCTCATCCAAGTGAAGGTATTCATGAACTTACTTGGAGTTGCAACAGATACATAGTCTTGGAGATTATTTCTATGCAAGTTGATCGTGATGTTTTTAGATCTATTGATCATTGTGATTGTCCTCACATCCTTTGGACTAAGATTTGGGAGATATATGGAGGATCAGACACTCCACCCTTCCCCGATGCTCAAGATTTAAAATTTCATTCCTCAGATCAAGTACCCCATGATGATATTGTTGTGCAGGAGGGTGATTGCCTTGAATCTTCGAAGAGGTTGACAAGGTTCCCTCAGATGCTTCTTCTCCATCAGAGACAGTTGGTATCCCTTCACAATTAGTGATTCCTTATCTAGATTCATTTATTGATGCTTTCATTATCATCACTCATTAGGATGCCTTCAGTTTTCCATACTTGACATCAAGGGATGGCTTTGTTTCAGGTATCATTGACTTGGCTACTTCTACAAGTTTGGAGGACATTCTTGAGGGGATATCACTCCTCTATTCAGATCATACTTTGGAGATTTTTCTTGAGTCTCCTCATCCCTTTGTCTCGACCTTGATTGGGAATCTAAAGACTATCTTGGAGGTACTTGGTTTCTCTTCAGAGATTTCATGTATGAGACTTCTTCCTTGTAATTCTATTTAGGATTTGAGGTTTCTTCAGCATCTACCATTGGATTTGCTTCTTCCTAGCAGGAGACATGTGGTTTGGACACATTTGTTGCTTCAAACTTCTTTCAGTGGTTTTGAGGACACTTCATTCAGGGGGCTATCAAGTCTCCATCACATCCATCATATCCATCACACTGTCTTTGGATACTGTTCAACATCAATTTCCGCATCGTCCTAGTTTGTCACCCTCTTCATTGATTGTTGCATCTTCATTAGGCAAGGAGACATTTGAGAATCTTTCAGAGACACCATCAATATTCACATTCATCCATCCTTCCTTCAATTCCTATCTAGAATGGGAAGCATCTTTGCACTTGCACTTGGTTTTGTTTCTTTTGAAAGGGAGACAAGTTGTTTGTCGACATTGAATTGAATGTTCTATCTTCATACACTTACCATCTTTGCAGGTGATCACATCTTCTAGGAGGATATATTGTCTCTCTCTTTCCCTCCTATGGGGGGATATTATATTGTATTCACATGAAAAATGGTGTACTTGGGGGTATTTGGGAGTCCTCGATCCTTCCCATCCTATCTCACATTTTTTTCTTTTTAATCTCCTTTTTAGAGAGGGGTTTTGTTCCCACTGGGTTTTCCCCTTTTCTCCAGTTGTGGGAGATTAGTTGCTTTTTCATCTTCATGTACATGGGTACCTAACATGGCCTTGTAGTTGGGACCCATCTTGCATAATCATTGAATTTTCCTCCCTAAGTTGAACTTATGGGGGGGGGGGGTGTTAGTGTAATTAAATTAATTATTATACTAGCATAAGTTAACTTAGGTCATACATCATTTAGTCCTACGTTGCATTTTAATAAATCATTTAATAATGGGGTAATCTCCCCTTCCTTGTTTGAGGGATAATATTCCTTCTAGAAGATGAGTTGTCCTTTTATAACTTATCTCAACATTTAATAATTTCCTAGATAGGGTTCACATGTTGTCACATGTTGTTAGATCACGACACATTGCAACATCTCATGCATCTTAGGTTTTCTCTCTTGTTATACCATGTTGATATTATGGATGCATAGTCCCTGAAGCTTTGAAATCTTCAATGGAGGACCCTTGCTAGGAAAGATAATCAACGACACAGAAAGTGTTCAAACTGAGGCATGCACGAGAGAGATTCTATATTGATCTACATTATGAGATGAGATGATTACAAATGTACAAGTTTCCTGTTTATATAGGAAAGAGAGAAAACCTAAGATTCATGAGATGTTTCCATGTGTCATGATCTAACATGTGACAACATGTGAACCCTATCTAGGAAATAATTAAATGTTGAGATAAGTTCTAGAAGGACAACTCATCTTCTAGAAGGAATCTTATCCCTACAAATAAGGAAGGGGACATTACCCCATTATTAAATGATTTATGAAAATGCAACTTAGGACTAAATGATGTATGACCTAAGTTAACTTATGCTAGTGTAATAATTAATTTAATTACACTAACAGGTCTTGGTTATTCTCCTTTTACCAAGATCACCAAACCTTCACTCAACATAAATACTATCACACAAGACTCTTCCAAGATTCTTCATTATTCACATAAATAACATTAGTTGCTGCTGCTTGCCATACAATAGTTGTAGAATCATAACATACTCACCATTGCATGTTTTACATTCATCACAAGGGGCAACATACCATCATCCATTTCAGGCTCATCTTTGTCCTATGCTCAGTATGGGCAAGGGGTTCGATAGCCTTGACCTTGTATGTCACTTATCGTTGTCTCTTTTGGCTAATCATTAACATTTCATGAATGTATCAAGAGAAAGCTTGGGATGTGAACGACATGTCTTAAGATTGACTTTCATTTGACATACTCCCTCTCTCTATTTTCCTCTTCCTTGACATGATGCGGGCTCACTTTGAAACATACATGACTTGGCATAGGGCTTTCTAGATTGGCTCTCATGTCTTGTTTTCTTTTTTCTTTTTCCTTTATTCTCTACTTTAAAGTAATTTCTCACAGAACAATGTATAGCAACTCCTTTAAAGTGGGGGTCATACATTACCATAATTCATTTGTATTCTTGGTTCCTAGTGTATCCTTTTCATTTATGTAATGCATTCATCACTTTTTGGGTGACATTGGGTATGATGTCTTTCATAAGTGTGATATTTCTTAGCATATTAAATTCCTCTTGGTGGCTTGATGTGACACACTACATTGCCTAAGTTAAGAATATACTATTCTTTGATTGGTCCTCTCTTGGAGACATTAGACACAATGTCCCCTAGGTGACTGACCTTGCATGAATTGAACAAGAGTCCTTCAAACATTTTATATTTTTACACTTTAATTATTTGCATTTTTTACATTCTTGCATCTTTTGCCACCTTGCATAACACAACTTGCATGACTATGGTATCTTTGTCTTTTTGTTCATAACATTTTTCTTTGTGGCACCTTGTTAAAGTTATCAATGGGTATAACTTTAATATGGTTGAGTGGGAAGCCCACCTAGCAGCATGACTTTTCCCCATAGCCACTTTGTGTTTGTGAGTGCATACCAACTAGCGTATGTATCTTACCTTTTTGGGATTTCTCACCCTACAGACAACTAGTTCTATGGCCCCAAAGTGAGTACATTTGGAATTTCTCACCCGACTGACCATCTTGTGTTCTATTGCCCCAGAGTGAGTACACATTCTCTTTTTCAAACAATTATCCTAGATCTGATCCACAACTATTTGGACAAATGATAGAAGCTTGATCCATCCTTTTCACCCCTTCTTCCTTTCCGTTGCATGATTCTGTATCTTGGGGGTTCAACTTAGGATGTTTGATCCTAGGGGCTTGGCCATCTCCTTTTATCTTTGTCATTCTTTTTCATTTGGATATGTACCTAAGGATCTCTCTTGAATGTCTACTTTAGTGTGAGTTTGAAGCAAGTTCATCCTCTCACTAAAGTGGGGGATAAATATGCCATAGAATAAAATACCCTTTGTTTCACATGGGATTAATTCATGATAAAATGGACTTAATGAGGCCTTAATCTAGTGCTGTGAGGCATTTTATGCATCCACATTAGGTCTTGGACCCTTATAAATTGAATAACATGCTTTTAACGACATCTTGTAAAGATGTTGCAAAGTCTTGTAAAGTACTTTCACACTTTTCTAGACTTAATTGACCTATTTATCCCTAATTCAACATTATAATTTTTTTTTAATAACATTATTACATCAATCTAGAAGGTTCTTGAATTAAATTTAATGATAAACTAGTGTTACAATCTGTCTTGCACATTCACATTGGATCTTGTGCCTTCCTAGGCTATGTGGACTTCATTTTAGCATTGTAATTTGTACTTAATCACACTTTCAGATTTAATTTTGTGTCCCAATCCCTAGTTGGCATTTACATCATCATCAATAGGCCCCTATTAACCCATATTATGCATCTCGAGGCATAATTTGATCAAATAACCGACATAGTCATCATATAAGCCTAATTTTCTTACTTCTCGACATTCCAGCTAGCAAAAATGGCCCCTATGGGACCCATTCACCATTAGTGGTGAATTTCACCCATGTAGGTAGGACCCATTTTCCATTAGTGGTGAATGAGTCCCATTTGAGTCATTTTTGGGATTTTTAGCGGCAAAAATTAGGTTTAAAGTTTTATTTTTCTCCATGTCGGCCTTAGGGATCTAATAATGGGAAAATAAAGTGAAATTCCTATAAATGTAAGTTTTTTAACTCATTTTAATATCTCTTATCTCTTATCATTCATTCATCCACTAATCTTCCAAGCAACTTAGGGTTTTGTCATGGCAAGTCATTAAGAAAGCTTCTATGGACATTCAAGGGAAGATTTTACATCTTATGTTGTAGAATTTCAAGATCAACATCATGGAAAGGTAATCTATTCCATTATTACATTCCTTATTCCATTATTTCATCAGTTTGGTATAATTAGCTAAATGGGGTTTGACAAAGGGAAACCCCCATGCCTTAACATTCAACATCTCTCTCTCTTGCATTGTGTATTTGTAGATTTCAGACTCTTGGAAGCTTAAAATTCATTGAAGATCAAGTTGAAAGGTTTCTTAAGTCTTCTTCTCATTCAAAAAGTCAAAGAATAAAAAAAATCTCATTTTCAGACTCGTAAATCAGAGTTTTAGAAGCGAACACCTATAGGGCATCAAAGTGCAGATCAGAAGCTTCAAAATCCACCTTTGAAAATCCTAAAATTCAAAAGTGGACTCATTCACCATGGTTGGCGAATGATTCCCACTACAGAGTCAATTTTGAGTTTTCTGCATTTTTGACTACCCTTTTGTCAAAAATGGGTTCTGGTACAGTTTGGCAGAACTGGGACTAATTCACCTAGAATGGTGAATGAGTCCCTTTGGTCCTAAAAATTAGCATCAAAAGTGTTTTAGAAGCAATTTCCAGTCTCGTTCAAAGTTCCAAGTGCATACTTACAATCTTATTCATTTTTGTTGCATTTTTCCATTCATTTGTAGGTAATTTTGTAATACACAATGTGTTTTCAAACATCACTAGTTTCTTAGATTTTGCATGTTTTATCAATCAGTTTCAGTACTTAGCAGAATTTAGATCATCTCATTTAGTCATATACTCGTCATACATCTCATAATTTGAATGAACCCTTTGCATTTTTGGCCTAAGCTCTCTCCTTTTAGGTGAGAAACCCTAGAAGAGTTAGAGAGTACATTGGAGCCAAAAATCTATAGTTCAATGCTTCAAGATGCCGCATCAGAGCTTCAGAAAATAACTATAAGGAGAATAGAAGTAAATCAATTAAGAAAATTTACTATGTTAGAGAAGATGCAATTATATTTGATGATGAATCTAATTACCCTAATGATGAAGATGATGAATGCTCATTCATGGTTTTAAATGTTGGAACTAATTCTGCGAACTCTAAGAGATGCATGAAGGATAGTAATCCATAGATAGGAGCAATCGTAACTTCTCTTCATGCTAGGGAAGAGAAGAAAAAATGGATCATTGACAGTGGATGCTTAAATCACATGACAGGTGATAAGAGTAAGTTTTTTAAGCTCGAAAAGTTTGAACCTGTGGTTTAGTCAAGTTTGGTCATGATACATCTGCTAAGATAAGAGGAAAAGGTTCAATCAATTTTGATGGAAAGAATAATGCAAATGACGTTTTATATGTTAAAGGTTAGTGACATAATCTTTTGAGTGTAGGACAAATGTGTAGTAAAGGATATAATATTGTGTTTCAAGATGATGGTTGTGAGATCAAAAAAGACTTGAGAACTGTGGTTGCTACTAGAAGAAGAATATATGGTAATGTTTATTAGCTGAAAGGTTCTAATCTTATGTGTTTTATGAATTAGATTAATGAAGGTTGGATATGGCATAGAAGAATGTGTCACATCAATTTTGATAGCCTAGTAAGGATAAGTTCAGTTCAAATTGTGTCAAGAGATCTGTCAAAGATTACAAATCCTATCAATGTTGTTTGTAAGGAATGTTAGATTGGAAAGCAAGCTAGAAGGAGTTTCAAAATCAAAGAACAATCCTCTATCAATCCTTTGGAGTTGGTGCATATAGATATTTTTGGAACTACAAGAACAAGAAGTTTTCAAGGTGATAGGTATTTCATGTTGTTAATTGGTGATTATTCTAGAATGACTTGGGTTACTTTTCTCAAAGAAAAATCAGAAGCTCTAGATAAGTTTAATGCATACAAATCTATGGTTGAGAATGAAATTCAAACTATAGTCTACATGTTGATGACACTAATTAAGATATGATATCCTCATGATAAGATCATGGTTGTGTAGTTTACATTTTCACATCAATAGCATTTGTATTGTTTCAAAAGAATCTGAAAAAATGTATGCAATAGGAAAAGAAAACAAGTTTCACATTCAAGGAAAGGTTTTTTGATAGTATTGAAAAATGTATGAGACAGAGATGATAGTATGATTATAAATATGAGAGTACAAGTGTAGTAGAGCCTAGACAACAACATAGGTTTGCTAGTGTCCATGGCTGAATTAACATCAAAATTCAGAAATAAAACCATACAGTTATTGATTCAACACCCAGTTACAGTTCCAAGGAAAATCAACTATGCATTAAGAGATTTATAAATAGGTTTGTATGAGAAAGATGGAGAAGTTTGGAATCTATTGTATGCTTTTCTTTCAAGAGATAAGTAGATATAGAAGGTTATTTATATTGTAATAATATCTATTGTCAACTTTTAATGAAGGGTGTGCACAGTGTTTTTCTCCTAGTCTAAAATGCAAAATGGAAACGAAATGCAACCAAGGGAAACAAAACAACACCTCAAGACTGACCTAGTTGACCTTGAACAAAACAAGGAAAAATAGAGTGATTTACCTTGTCCAATTTGATTGGTTGGTTGGCCTTGTTGATTTGTTTGATTGTGTGCTCCTAGAATGATTTCAGTAGCATAACGACTAGTTATAACTTGATTTGGATGCAAGGATGGATGAAAATGTCTATGGATGCAAGATGGATGCTTGAGAGATGATGAAAATTTCTTGAGAAATGATTGAATGCTTAGGGTTTCAGAATGATGTTAGAGCCTCCAAAAATGGCTAAGTGTTAGTCATTTAACCAAGGGAGATAGAATGGACAGTGGAGATTGAAAGAGGACAATAGATCAAGGGCTGAGATCAAAGAGTTGACTAAAGGAATTAAAAATTCCTTTTTAATGTGCATGGAAAGAATAAAAGGAATTTAGTATTCCTTGGGAAAGAGAAAGTGAATTTAATATTCCTTGGGAGATGGGAGAGGAATTAAAATTTCTTCAAAAGGACCTTGGGAAGACAAAAAGGAATTAAAAATTCCTTGGGGAATGGGGAGAGTTGACTAAGGGGTTAATTAGACTAGCTAATCAATTATTAGAAGACAGTTAGGTGGCTAATGAGGATTAAGAGCCAGCTTGGAAAAGTTAAAGGATGTGACACATCCTAATTATGGATTAGGAATGTGCACATCCCTAATGATGGGATTAGGTGGTGTATTAGGATTAGGTGGATGGATGGGAGATAAATGGAATTAAATAAATGGATTATTTATTTAATTCCTTGAAGGGAAGGAATAAATGGTAAGGTATTTAATTATTTAACTAAATACTTTAGGGATTTAGAGGACTTTAGGGGTATTAATTAAATAATATTAATATTACTTAACTAATGTAGATAAGAGGATATTTAGATGAAAAAGAATAAATTTGACCAAACATAAGTGGCCAAATTTAGGTGTCTACATATTTCCCCTCTTTGAGATGGTGTTATGAAGTAGCATCATTTGAAAGAAAATGAAATATAGCCCAAAGAAGAAGATGATTAGATTGTGAGAGATTCCCCAATCATTCAAAAAATTGACTAGGAAAAAAATGATGGGAGTGAAGACAATGATTAAGGTTGAGGATGCCCCCTTGAGAGGACAGGTAGGTTCAAGAGAACATGGGTGTGCTTTGGAAATGGATGAGATGATGAAAGGGTAGAAGGGGAAGATGATGCAAAATTATGGATAAGAGAGGATGAGAAGTGATAAGAGATTGGGAAGAGGAGATGAGAAGAAATGAAGTAAAAATGGATTAAAGGACATAAGTGTTGTTGCCCCTGTCAAGCTACAAGCCAAAATGGGTCAATGATGGATGGAGTGTTGTTGATGAGGGAGTGATATATCTCGAAAAAAAACAAGGATAGGGAAGGATACATTTCAAGAATGATAATAAAAGTGTTGTTGATGAGGGAAGGATACATCCCAGAACAACACAAAAGGATAGGGAAGGGTGCATCCTGATGGTGATGATGACAAAAGGATACATCCCAAAACAAAACAAAAGGATAAGGAAGGGTGCATCCTGATGATGATGATGATGATGAAAGTTCTCTTAATGAGGGAAGGATACATCCCAAAACAACACAAAAGGATAGGGAAGGGTGCATGCCGATGATGATGATTGGAACAAGGCTTGTAGCAAGGCTGGGAACAAGACCAATGATGTGATTATATGATTCGTGCTAGATTGAATGGATTAGGATTGGATGGAGATATGAGATGGAGAAACGAATGAAGATGATGAAGGAAAAGACACTTAGAATAACCAATCTATATTATACTAAGAATATTTCAAAGAGATGATGAAATGTTGAGGATGAAGAAAGATGCTTAGAATAACTAGTCTATATTATCCTAAGAAGAGAGAAGAGATAATGAAATGATGAGGATGAATAAATATGCTTAGAATAACCAATTTTTCTTTATCCTAAGAAGAGTGAAGAGATGATGAAATGATGAGGATGAAGATAGGGGGGATGAAAAGAAATAGGATATATAGATGAGGAAAGTGATGAAGGATAGTAACCAAATCAAGGAAGTTAATTATTATAATTTATGCTGCCATGTAATGAGCACTAAATTTGATATAGCATGAGATAATATGTACCAGGGTACATGAAGAACTAAGGTGACTTAATAGCACATGCGTAGGACTAACGCAACAAAAAAAAGGTTAGTACAACATTCCAAAGTCACAAGGGCTTTGGTAGGGCCAATGTTGGAAAACAACAAACAAAAAGGATGCCCCAGTGTAACACAAGACCACAAGGATCTTGGTGGGTACTACGTAGGACAGCCAAAAAAACAACAACAAACAAAAGATCAAGATATGCCCCTATGTTTACCAGGAAAAGCACACCATGATATGATGGATTGTGGTGACCCTGACGAGGTATGATAGCAAGCTTAAATGATAAACAAAATCCAAAAGCATCAAAAGAAAGCAATCCATTTCAAATGTCATTTTCCACTGGATCAAAATGGTGGATGGGATTTATGTGGTCTGATGAGGAAGGATGCATCCTATTAAGAGTAGAGATGGGGACCAAATTAAAAGATTGACATGATACAGGATACTTGAAACCAATTGAATCTTATAATACTAGTGGATTTCATTTGTGAAGAACCAGCTAGATAGGGACATACCTTGACAACATGACATAAGACACAAGACTGACACACCCTAAAGACCTAGGGGCTTGGGGGTTGATCAATGATTTTCCTTGCATACGTGAAAGTGTAGAGCCCTCATAGTTTGATAAAAGGTCGTTGAATAACCATGGATAAAAGTAGAAAAATGACAATGGAGACCACGAAGGATGACAAAGATCAGATGGACAAAATCCCCACATGTGGATCAAATGATCGACCTTGCCTATGTGAAAGTGCAGGGGCAACGTAGTTCAACAAAAAGGTGATGACCGACCATGGATAAGGTATGATGAGATGACCATGATAAGTGGATAAAATGATGGAACCAATATGATAAGATAAGATAGACCTAGTGGATAGGTTGGTGGTGATGACATGTAGCTTAGGAATGGGATAGGTATCCAAGTCATCAAAAGATGAATTAGGAGGATGACATGATGGATAGATGGGTGATGAGAAGCGATAAGAGATTATAAATATTTTTGAAAGAAGTGGGTGTGATGACGATGAGATAGATGGAATTGGGTTGCATGATGGGGGAGCCTATATCCAAATACCAATGACAAGGGGTTATAAGATGACAGGAGGATAGGGATGAATGGATGGGGAGATAAGGATGGGGATGGAAGGGCTGATATGATGGATGGATAGGAAGATAAGGATGGGGAGATGATAAGGATTTTTTGGATGGGTAAGGAGATAAGGATGGGGAGATGGTAAGGATTGTTTGGATGGGTAAGGAGATAAGGATGGGGATATGGAAGGGATGCTATGATAGACGGATAAGAAAATAAGGATGGTGAGATGGAAGGGATGTTATGATAGACGAATAGGAAGATAAGGATGGGGAGATGGAAGGGATGATAGAATTGATGAATGATGTCTCCAAGGACTATGTCACAAAAAAAGAGATGCCCCCACTCTAGCTATGTCATGTGTGATGATACAAGAGGGATGGAAGATAAAAGGATGGGCGAATAAGGGAATGAAATGGATATGGATAGGATGCATGGGGAAGGAAGGGAGATTGATGGTAGCATGATAGGTGGATAGGGATGGTAGATGGATGTGGATAAGGATTAGGATAGTGTATAGGTGAGGGGAATGTATGCCAAGAGGTATCTAAAGAATGTATATATGTTTTCTTCTATCTATACCAAGATCACAAGGAGGATGGAGGGATTGGGATAAATGGGATATGACAGGAAGGATGTGTAAGATAGGTGGGATAAAGGAGATGGGTAAAGGGGATGTAGTTGCCCCCAAGTGTGGAAGTAAACTGGATGGGGGATTTACACATGATGCCTATTTTCTAGGTTTTCATCATGGTACTTATCCAAGGTGTTTTTTTTCTAATTTTTCACCATTGGACAAATTATTTCTCACTTTTTTTTCTACTTTTTTTTTTTTTTGGATACTATGCAGATGGAGATGGATAAGGATAGGGGTGTGGATAAGTGGATTTATAAGAAATGTGATAAGGAGATGGATGAATGACTCAAGCATGAAGTTCCATACGAGGTATTAAGATCCCATGTGTGAAGTGACTATTAGATGTCAGTACAACCTTATTATGATAAATGGATTATGCAAGAGAATGGATTAAAGGGATTTGAGGTGGGAGATATGTGGGATAATGGATGGGATGTTGGGAAGTGTATGGGTGGAATGATGGGGTGGATATGTGACGGGGAAATGTTTCCAGGACCAACATTAGCACATATGGTGGTAGATGTGGAAGGATAGGAGGATTAGTGGATGGAGAATGTAGGGATAATGGAGGAGATGGGATAGTGAATTTTGGGACTTAAGGACCCAAAATAGATTTAGGAGATGGAAGGTGTGTAAGATTAGCTTTTGGATTAGCAACTTTGGATGTTATTATAGGTTTTTCATTTGAAGGCATGGCATCTTTTTTCTTTGGGATCCACATGGTTTTGATTTTTTCTTTGGTGGACCTTTGTGGCCTATGGGTTTGATTTAGATTTTAGATTTGATTTTTCTTTTCATCAAAATTTATTTTTAAGGAGACATGAGGAGCTTTAGATTCATGTGGATGTTTAGATTTATCTATTTTTACTTTGGCATCCAAAGTGATTTTAATAACAATGTGATGGGTGCGAGGAGATGGATGATGTGAAGGAAACATGAATGGAGTGGTGGAGGTAGGATTTTGAGGATGATATGTGGATGGAGGATGTGTACGTACGTGCCTTTTTTGATATTGATTAAGGAACATGAGAGTGGAATGTTTATGATGGGTGATATGGATAGGTGATGGATGGATAAAAGGAGGAATAGGATGAGATGGAGGATGTGATTTTGGGATATAAGGGACCAAAATGAACTTAGTATGTGGGGGATGCGTGATGGTGGATGGAGGGACATAAGGACCCAAAATAGATGGAGTTGATGAAGGATGGGAGATGGTGGATGGAGAGACATAAGGACCTAAAATGGATTTGGAAGATGAAGGAGGAATATGGATGGTTGTTTTGAGGTGATACGATGGAGGGGGGATGGCAGAAAATGGTTTGGTGGAGCATGGGAAGAGCCTATTATTATTTTGGAGGAGGCTTGCTTAGGATGTATAGAGGTTGTACTAACATTTTTGGATTGTGGGTCTTGAGAGATATATCCAAGACCTTGTGTACACAAATTTTCTTTGACATGGATGAGCTCTAATATACCTTGGTCATGAAGGCCTAAACCTTTTCCTTGATAGTTCATGCTTTTGAGCATTTGATCTATGGTAGGATTCTTATTACTTTGGAAGAATGATGTGAGTCCCTTATTAGATGGAGGAGGATGGGTGGTGTGTCTGATTTTTTCTTCTTCTACAAGAAATCCAACATGGATGAAGGTAAGAGTACCAAGGGGATATAAATATGGTGTGGGGATAGTGAGGTTAGGAAACAATGGAAGATCATGAGATGGAGATGAGGGGGTAACAGATTCTTGATTGGGAGGAGTGAGTGGTAAGGGATCAGGAGAGGGATTAGGTGATATGATAGGATCTAGATTTGTGGTAGTGGGTGATAAGGGCTCATGCGATGGAGTGATGGATCTTGATTGTCAAGGGGATTGAGAGAGGGATTAGGTGATATGATAGGATCTGGAGTTGTGACAATGAGTGATAAGGGATCATGATATGGAGTGATTGAATCTTGATTGTCAAGGGGATTATGGGATGGAATGGATGGGGGACCGTGGTTTGGAGGTGTACTAGATGGGATCATAGGATTTTGATGTGGAGGAGAAGACATGTTGGTATACTTTGGATCAATCTCTTGGCATGACTCATCTTGTGCAGGTGGTATAATGATGGAGTCTTCGAGGGTCTCTTCAAGTGGGGGAGATGGAAGGATGGAGGATTCATGAAGTTCATGGGAATGGATTTCAGTGATACTAGGAGTGGAAGGATTGTATTGGATTTAGGTGTCTTCAATGGATTGGGTGGATCTAGGAGTAGGAGATGGTGATTGGGTTTGGTTATCTTTGATGGGTTTAGCGACTCTTGGGATAGGAGATGGGGGTTCAATGGATTCGAAGGGTTTGATGGCTTCAATGGTTTGGGTGATGCTAGGGTTGGTAATAGTAATGATAGGTGTGGGATGGAGAAGGGTCTCATCACTAGTGACTGTGCATGGGGCAGTGGGGCAACATGGTTCCATGAATTCAAGATAAGGAGTTGGGGATGTATTCTTTGTCATGAGTCCTTGGAGTACTTATGGAGTGAGAATCTTGCATATTGTAGGCTTAGATGGCACAGTAGGAGTGGATGAAGGATTATGAATGGGTGAAGGACTAGGATTATGGATTGGTTGACTAGGATTAGACGGGGGAATAGGATTGGAGGGAGGACTAAGAGTGGGTGAAGGGTTATGATTGGTGGGGAGATCAAGATTAGATGGAGGATTAAGGTAGGAATATTGGGATAATGGATTATAATAGGAAGACGTGGATGATGTATTAGGATAAGGTGATATGGGTGGGGGATTAGGACAAGAGGATGTGGGTGGTGGATTGTAGTATGGGTATTGGGATAACATATGAGGATGGGAATATTGGGACGGTGGATTAAAATAAGAAGACGTGGATGTTGGATTAGGATGTGAGGACATGGACATTTGATAAGGACAAGAGGATGTGGGTGGTGGATTGCAATAGGAGTATTGGGATAGCTAATTAGGATGGGAAGACTAGGATGGTGGATTAGGATAGGAGGATGTGGAAGGTGGATAAGAGAAATATGTAGATGAAGGATATGATGAATATGCAGATGGAAAAGACACTAGATATCCCTTCTCAAAGGTAGCATAAGGAGTGCTAGTAGGTGTGGGTGAAGGCATGATGGGATAGATGGGATGAGTGAAATGGATTTTGGATGATGCTTGGGGAGAGATTTATAATAATGATAGAATCAAGGGGGTCTATATTGTACTCATCTTGATCAACAAGACTTTTGTTATCATCATCAACATAATTGGGATTTCCCTTGACTACTATTTTTGGTTGCATTGGTGAAGGATAAGGATTCATGATGTTGGATGGGATGGATATGGATTGAAGGTATGGAAAAGATGATTATAAGGAAATAAAAGATGATGAAAACATAAAAGGGATGGATTAGACAAATATGAAAGAAGGTATCTTAAGATTTGTTTCGATATCAAAAGATCTTGGATGTAGATGGACTAAAGCTCAAATTGGGATTTAGGTTAAGCTCAGATTGGGATTGGATTAAAGCTCAGATTCAGATTTGATTGAAGGTCATATTAGGATGATTGGAGGATGTTATGGGATTGATTCTAACCAAGTTTAGGGGTTTAACTAGATGACATAAGTTGTTGGTAATCAAATTTTGCCAAATTTGGAAAATTTCAACAATTGTTAGATTTTTCCATTTTAGGTAATTTCACATGCATATCTTTGAAAGTCCATTTTTTTCCCAAAAAATTACTAAAAATAAGGTAGGAAAAATTTCCAACTAACACCCTCAATTCAAAACATGAGTTTCGAGTTATTAACAAAAAGCAACTTTTTAGAAATTAGAAAAAAACACTAAATTACAATTTTGAGGGTAAAGATGAAAGTTTCAAGCCCCAAAAAAGTGCTAAATTAGGGGCCAACTGAGTCAAGGTTAGTTGAGAATCAACATGCCACCTCATAACAAATCCACCCATAAAATTTAGACCCAAACAAACATCTGAGTCAAAAGTTATGACCTTTGAAAGTCCTTGCATCAAAATCAAAACCCCTAAAATGAAGTCTAGGTGATTGGGATCAATGAAGCGATGGTGGATATGCGATATAGGGATGACCTAAGATGTACCTGTATGATTTGATCAGTGAAATGATGACTTTTAGACAATGTAGATGGACAAGAATGACAACTACAGGGAGACAAATGATGGTCTTTTTTGAGCAAGCTAACCTATGTTTGGAAGCAAATTTTCCTTTTATGGGGAAGAAAATTCATCCAAACTCCAGATGGCAAAGAAATAGGAAAATTTGATGAGAAAATTCTCCCAAACTTGAGATGGCATAGGAAACAGGTGAATTTGAGAGGCAAATTTTTCTATCTAGGGGTCAAATTCACCTAAAACTAGGCTGGCACAAGAAATAGGAAAATTTTCCCAGTCAAGAAAATTCACCTATCTATCAGATCAAATTTGCCCAAACTTTGGACTGGCACAAAAAAAAGCAAATTTGATGAGCGAATTTTCCTATCTAGGGGAGAAAATTGCCCAAACTGCAAATGACACAAGAAACAAGTGAATTTGACGGGAAAATTTGCCTATCTAACAGTAGGTTCACCCAAATAGCTAGCAAGGTCACCTAACTCTGGGAAATGGGTGAATTTGACTTTCAAGATCGCCTAATAGGGTGACAAGCCTTCTTGTTTCATGAATAGGAAAAACGGGGAGCGGATTCGCCTAAAATTGAGATCAGTTGTTCAACAAACAAATTCACCTAAATCTTGAAACAGACATATGGAAGACTCAGATGGGAAGCAAAATCACCCCTACAGAGAGAAAATTTTCCCAAGGATGTGTCAAATTTTCCTATCCTGGCAATAGAATGGGAAAATTTGACATACAAATAGACAGACGGCCACATAGATGAGGATTGACAAGAGGTTCACCCCTAAAGGGGGAAATTTTTCCTATTCAGTGAAAATGGGTGAATTTGATAGGGGGTGATTGACATGATGACTCAAAATGGAAACAGGATCACCCCTAAAGAAAGAAAAATTTCTTGTTATGTGAAAATGGATAAATTCAATGAAAAATGACTGATGGAATTGCCTAAGGGATGGACAGACTCACCTATTCGAAGGAACAAACAAAAAGGGGGTCACCTAAGAAAGTGACCTACAAGTGAATTCACCTCTGACAAAGATGAATTCACCCAAAAAAATGACCTGGACTGGACTCTAGATAGAGAACAATTGACTATGGCAAGGGATGATAAGCATGACAAATAGTAGAAAGAAGGAAAGGTTGACTCAATTGAAAGTGAAATGCACTAGTATCACACAAAGAAGACACACCAGGAAACACATACCTAGAATTAGTGATAAGGGTTTGAAAAATCAATGTAGGCCCACCACCTTGAGTGGAAAAACCAAGGTTAATACTTCATGATACCAGGGTGGTTCTTTGGATCATCCTTTCTCACAAAGGAAGATAGCTATCGTTCTAGTGGCATAGGGTCGTCAACAGAAACCACAGGCTCACCTTCACACTCTCACTTGAGGACTATCATAGTCAACCATGAGTATTTCTATCTCAACCCAAGGGAGTACGTGGTGAGTAACTTTGGGGTACAGTGTGCATCCCCTACACTACACCAAGTCGTGGCTACAACATGGGTCTCTATCTAGGCTTAACGAGGCTATCTCGTGAGTCCCTGATATATGCATGGTATGTGGGGCACAACCGTGAACACCGACCCATCACAAGTGTGAGTCGGGAGCCCTAGCGAGGTACCAAAAACTTAGACCAACTCTTCACATCTTATCTAGGTATCACCCTAGCTTTGATGCTTCACCAAACACATGACTAGATTGAGGTACAACTTTTGCTCTCTCCCCTTTATATACCCCACCAGTAACACGTGGTTGGGATCATCCCCTGGGTGATGAAATCCCCAAAAGGTCCCACTAAGGGAAGAAGATACTAAATGTTTCAGTTGGTCCCTATGCTTGCACATTGCGCAAGGGGAGAGCTTAGATGCACTAGCACCTCGTAAGTAGGCTCAACTGGACTAGAGAGAACTGTGATTTCTCATCACCCAAGATCGCCAAATGGCGATAGGGGATTCAATACATTAACAACCCACTCATAAGCATGGATAAAAAGTTAATTGACCCTCTAATTAAAGATATGTGTGCCTAGATTAGTATGGAAAATGACAGACAAATTACCTAAAAGTCTTCGACTGATCATCCTACAACAAACGTGTTAGTATTTTCCAACATAGTTAGTCTTGGAAAAATGGGGACAAGCTGCACAAACTGTTAGTGAAAAGACACTCACAAACAAACAGGTTAGTGGATCAGTAACTGAAAATAAAATCAAAATGAAGCTAGAAATTGAAGATTCAGGTCTCGGATTTACCTCGAATTCACCTCTGTAAGAGGAAAATTTTCCTGTCTGATTAAGAAAATTTTCCCCTATTAGGAGCAAGTTTGGTTGTTTCTAAGAGAAAATTAGCCCTTCTACAAGAGCTAATTCGCTTGTTTTCCAAAGAAAACTCACCCCTATAAAGTGAAAATTCGCCCCTTCAGGACGAATTCACCCTTGTGTGTAAATATGAACCTACAAAAACTCAAACAAAAACAAACATGAAAGAAAAGACCCATGACATGGTTCCCACCGAGCATGCCAGAAATGTGTGCAGTATTTTTCTCCTAGTCTAAAATGGAAAACAAAAAGAAAATGTAAATGAGGGAAACACAACGACACCTCAAGATTGACCTAGTTGAACTTGAAAAAAACAAAGCAAAATAAAGTGATTTACCTTGTCCAAATTGATTGGTTGGTTGGCCTTGTTTATTTTTTTTATTGTGTCCTCCTAGAATGATTTTAGCAACATAACGACTTGTTATAGCTTGATTTGGATGCAAGGATGGATGAAAATGGCTATGGATGCAACATGGATGCTTGAGAGATAATGAGAAATGCTTGAGAAATGATTGAATTCTTAGGGTTTCAGAATGTTGTTAGAGCCTCCAAAATTGGCTAAGTGTTAGTCATTTAACCAAGGGAGATAGAATGGATAGTGGAGATTGAAAGAGGTCAAGAGATCAAGGGCTGATATCAAAGAGGATTAAAGAAATTGAAAATTCCTTTTTAATGTGCATGGAAAGAATAAAAGTAATTTAGTATTCCTTTGGAAAGAGAAAAGGAATTTAATATTCCCTAGGAGATGGGAGAGGAATTCAAAATTCCTCAAAAGGACCTTGGGAAGACAAAAAGGAATTAAAAATTCCTTGGGGAATGGGGAGAGTTGACTAAGGGGTTGATTAGACTAGCTAATCAATGATTAGAAGACAGTTTGGTGGCTAATGAGGATTAAGAGCCAACTTGCAAAAGTTGGAGGATGTGACACATCCTAATCATGGATTAGGAATGTGCACATCCTTAATGATGGGATTAGGAGGTGGATCATGATTAAGTGGATGAAGAGGAGATAAAGGGAATTAAATAAATGGATTATTTATTTAATTCCTTGAAGGAAAGGAATAAAGGGTAAGGTATTTAATTATTTAACTAAATACCTTAGGGATATAGAGGACTTTAGGGGTATTAATTAAATAATAGTAATATTACTTAATTAATGTAGATAAAAGGATACTTAGATGAAAAGGGATAAATTTGACCAAACATAAGTGGCCAAATTTAGTTGTATACAAAGGGTAACAAAGAAATTACCACTATGAAAATTATTTTTCTTTCACATTAGAGATTTCTGAGGTTAAAATCTATTTGTTGTGAGTTTTTTTTTTTGGAGGATTTTGAAGATATAATCCATTTGTTGTGAATTATTTTCATGTTTGATTATATTTAAAGCATAGTAATTCCTTCTCTTATTAATATAAATTTTCAATGTATGATAAAGTTTTAATTAATTTTTAAATTTAAAAGTAGAGTGTATAGATAATTTATTATGGAGCTAATTATCTATTTATATTTATTTATCTCACCATAATCAATATATGAGATAGTGGGTTTTTTTTGTTTTTTATAAAAAGAGGCAATGCCAAATATAATAGGTTCACAAAATAAAAGTCACAAAGATATCCATTATGTAATATTATTTAAGGTTCTCTTAAATGTCTAAGAATCTTTAAATAATTTAAAATGCATTTAACAATAAACTGAAAGAAGGATCTAAACCCTTTTTCAATTAATCTTTTAAAATTTTGACGAAATTATTTATGAAATTTATTTTCTTAATTAAAAATTTTGATTTAAAAAATATTTTTCTTCCAATCTTAAGATAGTCTATTTTAAAATATTTTTAATTGGGTATGTGCAAGATCATCATGGAAAAAATAGGCCCTTAAGTGGCAAAAAATTTAGAAAAGTCAGAGTTAGATAACCTAACATAAAAATTTGAATAGGTTATCTATACTATTTCAAAAATATGTAAGAATAGTTCAATCTTTAGCAAATTGAATATAGTTTCTAAACTACTAGGTTTATTAAAAAAAAAATCTATTTGGTAAAAATTTGACATTTCGATGTAGTAGTACTTAAATTCTAGGGAAAAAATAAGTAGGTGTCTGTCTGACCACCCTAACCACAATAAAATAAAAATATTTTTTTATAATATTTTAGATATAAGTATAGGACTCATGTCCTGATGTGATGTATAATTTTTTGTAATTTTTTCCCAAGTAAATAATTAATTATGAATTATTTATTACAACTTTAAAAAAATATAAAAACTCATATGTCTAACCACCTTAACTTGGTCAAAACTTCATGAAATTCAATTGTTCATTTTTTAATCTTATAATATGTGAATCATAGAATGTGATGCATATTTTGGATTCAAAAAATGTGATACTATTTGAAAGCTATATATGTTTTTCAATCATCCTATCAATTAGGACTTTAGTTGTAATTCAAACAGAAAATGAATAATAATTATTTATTAAATTCAAAGTAGAGCATAATTTATATTGGTGGATTCAAGCTAAGAATCTCTTTTAAAAACCCTTTTCATTTCATCAATTTTGGGTAACAAAAAAGTCTTCAGCCACATACCCTACACATTACCCATCATATCACCACTTTTTGGCCCATCATGATCTTGCACACACCCAATTATTAAAAAAAATAGAAAATAATAAAAAATGTATAAAATAAATTCAAATTAACAAGAATGATATAATGTCATGAAGGAGTCAAGGAGAATGAATTAACAGAGGCATAGTGGAACATTCTAGTACCTACATCAAAAAAGGGAGATACAAAATTTTGGATAGTCGTGTGGGTAGAAGCACAAGAAACAAACAATAGGTAGAGTACTTGGTGAAATGGAGAGGAAGGCCTATTGAAGATTCATCATAGTTATCTAAAGTTGAGGTTAACCATCTTGGTTTCCCTTTAAGACCTAAGAAGTGACAAGGTCACTTTTTAAACTACCTTAGGTGTCTGATGCAGGAACATCCAGTGATGTAAAGGCAATCTTGCATCACTCTAAAGTATTGTATTTTTATTTTTTATTTGTAGTTTCCTTAGTTTTTTGGGGCTCATGGAGACTCATGTAGTCTTTGGGATAGTTAGAAATTTGAAACAACCAAAAATAGTCACATGCTATTTTTAGTAAGTCGGCCTATTCAGGTTCTTATGGACACAAAAAATGACCCCAAGGAGTGAAATTAGAAAACAATTTTTTTGGTGAAAGAATCATCTCAAAATCATGTACCATTTGGAAGATATTAAATTTTCATCCCGAGGAATTTCTCCAATGAAGTTTAAAACTAAAAATTGAGGCCCTTCAAAGACTTGGAACAGGGTACAAAATCTTTGATCTTATAGATCTAGTGAAAGATGGTTGTAGATCTCTTCACAAGGTTTTCAAGGATATAATACAATGGAGAATTTCATGTCTGGATTGAAAGTTATGACCTCGAGAAGTTGTAAATATATAAATATATATAAAAAAATCTTCTAGAGTAGGAAATAGATGGTGAAATTTCTGGCATCAAAATGGGGTTACACCTTCGAGAATATTCTAAGGTAGTTACACTTCTTGGATAAAGAGGGAGAACAAGGGTTACAAAAGGAAGTTTCAATAGTGCAGATCATGGTTTTTGGCTTGCAAATTTCTATAATGAGAAGGCCCATGTGGCTATAGTATGTTATTTTCTGAGTATTGTAATTTCACTTCATCAAGATAATAGAAAGCAAGTGTTTCTTTCTGCATTCTCTATTTATCTCTCTTGTTTAGCTATGTGGGTGTTTTTTTGTAAGGGGAGTACCCTCATCACATTTGGAATGAAGGGTAATTTTTTGGCACTATTTTTGGTGCATTATACCCCTTCACAAGTTTAAAATAATAGCTTCTTGGATGTATAAATCATGAGGAGCAATTGAATATAGAGTTACATTGTAGGAACAAGGACATGTTGAGGCATACATAAGTAGTTCATAAATGTGTAGGTGCTACAATTTGTAAGGAAAATAGAAGAATAAAAGTGAATGTATTTTAATCTCATTTATTTGAAGATAATGCATACTTGGCCTTTCTTCTTGGTGGAATTTTTTCTTGCAAGGGTTTCTCCATGTAAATATTGTGTTTTGTGATGCTTTTATGTTGTTGATTACACCTCTTTGCTGATATTTTATGGTGATATTATTTATTTATTGTTGTTATATATTCACATATGGTGGTGTTATTAAGCATGTTATGTTGATGGGTTTTTAGCATCATAAAAAGGATGGATCTAATCATTGAAATTCCATATTAAGGCAACTTGATTTCAATTTTACATATAATTTTTAGATTTTCAAGGTATAACTTAGTCCAAGTGTTGTTTCTCATCCCTTAAAATCATATTTGGATAGAGATTGATTTTTTCAAAAAAATGGTATTAGAGCCTACATATTTCTCTTCAAAAATATTTTCCTATATCATTAGCATTCCAATCTACAAAATATTATTTTTGTTGGATTCATATGCAGTATTTTTGCATAAACAAAGTTGAACTCAATATGTGATATCCTAAAATTATTGCTATATTGATTATTCAAAATATCCATTCAAAATAAGCTGAAAATCAACTCAAACTTGTAACATATAAACTGCTTGGTGAAATGCCTAGATGTTAAACTTTGTGAAAATTACAAAAAGTTCATTCAAAAAATTATCCATCACATTACATATTACATAGTTTGGTAGATAGAATATATGATGTAGGTGATGAAAGACAATGTAAATTTTTGGAGGAGTGATTGTGTTTTGTATTGCCTATATGGATTGGTGTATTATTGTGTGTTTTTATTAGGTCATATATTAGCACTATGAATAATATGAATATTGTATCAATGGGAATTTTCCTAGTTTTAGCAATGATTAGATCATAAACATAAAACCCAAAGAAAGCTATAAAGCACAATGAAGGAAAAACAACAAAACAAAATGATTATACCGAACTGCCTTTGAAGCCTTCATGAATCACCTCCATAGCCCTTCTAACTTGCTGCAAATATGTGATTATTTCCCTTAGATTGAGTGTGTGAGCAATTCAATGATAAAGACAAGTCCAAAGCAAGATTTTGAAGGATTTAAAATGACTATAATGTTATCATGCAAATGATGAACATTAAACTATATAAATATGACTATGCCTATGACAAGAAAGCCTAAGACTCAATAAGTAATGAGATCAAGTATGAAAATGCAAAAGAAGTCTAACTATACGAAGTGTGTGTGTCAGTGTAGGTAGTCCAAAATGTGAGAAAAAATGGCATTTATAGAAAATGCAAATTTTAATGGACAACTAGGATTAAAAGTTGATGAAAGCCTAAAATCAGAGGTTAAGATTGTGTGTGACAACCCATAATTAGGGTTATGGAAAAAATATGAAGTGAGTGGCCAAGATGCAATTTGAGAAAATAAAATTTTGACAGTTGAAAATAAATGTGAGAAGAGGATAAAGATTAGCCAGAAAAATAAAGATTTCAAAAATCAAGAAGATAAAGATTGGACAGAAATATAAGATTCAAAAAATCAAGAATTTTAGCAATTACTTGATTTATGGAAGAAGATTACTATTTTTGAATTAAAATTAATTCAAAATATGGATTTTGTGTGACAACAAATAATTTATTTTAGATTATTTACTAAAAAGAAGTGGCAGTTAGCATCTATGACCATTTTAAATAATTAATTTTATTTAAAATGAGGCAAATGTCAAATAAGGCAATTAAATAATTAAAGATAATTATTCAATTTAGAGAATGTGATTAATAATTAAATAAATTAATAAATCTATTTAATTATAAGAAGGCTTGAGAATTGGTGACATATTAAATCAATAAATAAAATATATTTATTTAATAATCAAGAGGAATTATTAGACCAAGATAATTTAAAAAATTAAGAAATTTATTTAATTATAGTAAGACATTTGACCATTAGTGACATATTAAATAAACTAAATAAAATTTATTTATTTAATGATCAACAAGAAATAAGAAGACATGAATTAATTAAATAATTATGAATTATCTAATTAATAGTCGAAAGTGGGTCAAGGACATAATTAAAATTTCTTAATTATGCTAGGAAGAAGAAGGTGAAAAATAGAGCTTGCAGGCCTAGGTCATTTTTAAGTGTCTACATTTTTCCCCTCTTTGTCATAATGCATCATGTCGCATTTTGACAAACAAAATAAGTCAAAAATATGCCCCAATGCAAAACACGATGAGGAAGAATGACGAGGAGGGTAGTGGTCTGCCCCCTCGAGAGGACAACCAGGTTAAGAGAACATGAGTGTGCTCTTGAAATAAAAGAGAAGACTAGGAGATGAAGTACATGATGATAGTGTTAGTGTGAAAGATATTGATGATGAAGATGTAGACTAGATGGAATGTTAAAGGGGAGACGAAGAAGGGTGGGATGGGGAAGAATCCTTCAACATTTTCCAACGTACTAATAGTTGTTGCTCGAATCATCATTGGGAAGATTATTGTAATGGCTTACAAACACCATGATATGACATAGATCGATGGTGTGCAAGGTCGAACCATCACATGACCGAAACTAATAAATAAAATAAAGATAAGTCATGAAATTTTGTTGCTCCTCTAAATCCTGTTGTCAGGACATCCTTGAGGAACTAGCAACATGATTGCCAAAAAGACAAGACAAAGCAATCATCATGATACGTCACTGCTCCTCTAAATCCCATTGTCAGGACATCCTCAAGGAACTAGTAGCATGATGATTAAAAATTAAATGCCAAATCTTTGCCAAGTGTTTGGATGTTGAAATGTCAAGTTTGTCAAGTATGTCAAGATGCTAGATGTCGAATGCTAGAGGTGTCATATTGTCGATGTCGGATGCTAAAGGTGTGATGTTTGACGATGTCAGATGCAAAAGGTGTCATGTTGTATGATGCAAAAATTTTGAATGTCAAAGCTTTCCAAATTCAAGGACACATCCTGAATAATGTCGATGTCATGAAGAGGATCGATCCCCAAGTGTTAAGAGGATTCCTTGAAGTGTTAGGTGATGGTGAAAATACCTAGGAAGGACACAACCTAAGGTATAAATAAATGATGAAGGTAATCCTTCAGAAGGACACATCAGAAGAATGACCAAGAGTTGATTGTGTGACTGGTTTTGACTGAAATTGACTAAAGTTTGACTGAGTTTGACTACATGCTGATTTGTGTGACATGTTTATTAAAGTATGCCAGAGTTTGTTTTGCTTGTTTTGAAATGACCTATTTGACTTGAAAACCTTTTGACATGTATGCCAATGCAGTGTCATGAACCCTAATGGATTGACCTAGTGTGGCCTTGGGGGCTCATCGATAGATGGCCTTGCCTACATCATATACTCAAAGACCTCGTAGTTCTTGATGATGAAAGATTGAGCCACGATTTTAATGTTGACAAACCTAAAAGGACTGACCTAATGTCTCAGGGACTGAAAGATGAGTCTTTCCTATGTAGTAAATGTGTACAAACAACGTAGTTCGAACAAATGACCAAGACTGACTAACATGACGAACTTGACAAGAAATGACTCTATTTTTGTGTTTTTTAGATATTTTGATTTTTTTGGATTTTTTTAGGTCATTTTTTTATTTTTAGGTCTTTCTTCATGATGCTTTTTGATTTTTGGGTCTTTCTTCAGGACATTTTTTGATTTTTAGGTCTTTCTTTAGGATGGTTTTTTTATTTTTAGGTCTTTCTTCAGGACGTTTTGTGATGTTTAGGTATTTTTTTTAGGACTTTTTGTGATGTTTTTGTCTTTTTTCAGGATTTTTTGTGATGTTTTTTTTTTTAGGACATTTTACAATTTTTGAGACCATGTGTGATACCCACTATAGTGACATGATAAAGGTTTTCCCCTAGTAAGGCCCAAGATTTAGCCAAATTTGAAAGATGAGAAAAGAATATGCATGGGATGATGGATGGGCAGTATGTAGGACTTGATGTCAACCATTTTTCAACCATGAAAGGAAGGGTATAATGTCATCGCAAGTGTCTTGGCGGTGATGGAAAATATGTGTTTCATTAAGAGCAAGGGCAGATAAAGTGACAATAGATGGAAAAGCAATGATTTACTACGCATGGCACTTGTTTGCCAAGTTTTCATCATGGTACTTATCCAAAGCACATGTCTGCCAGGTTTTCACTATTGGGCGAATTATTTCTCTTCACTATTTTTTTCGTTTTCTCATTTTATTTTTTTGGTGTCACTAAGATGCCTATTTGCTAGGTTTTCATCAAGGTAACGATTTTTTATATTTTTCAATTTTTTTGTACTTTTAAGGTATTTAGCTTGAATTTTTTATGCTATGCATAGAACTTGCAAAGATGTAGACTATTGATAGGATTTTTTAGTTGTTCACCATTTGGAGTAGCTAGCTGATATGCTATAGAACCAAATGAGGATATGATGACATAAGGACCTAGCCAATTTGGTTCAAACTTTCCAAGCTTTTCTCTGTTGGCCTAACTCTTTGGATTTTGCATGAGGACTAAATTTCCAATGTCAAAATTCATGACCATGACTTTCTTCTTATAACTATGACATAGCCAATTATGATATGCCTATAGATTGTTCAAGAAATTATGCCTTCGTTCATCTAACATCTCCAACTCGTGCAATCATGACTGTCTATATTCTTCATCATCTATCAAACCCTTCATGGAGACTCTTAAGGATGTAATTTCAACCTCGATGGGAAATATGGCCTCAGCTCCAAAGATCAGGGTGAATGGAGTGGCTCTTGCAGGCGTGCGAATGCTAGTGCAGTAAGCCGACATAGCAGGGTTAAGTTGGATGTGCAAGTCACAACCAACGCCATTGATAGTCTTTTTGAGAATTTTAATGATGGTTTTATTGGACGCCTCAACTTGACCATTTCCTTGCGAGTAGTATGGCATGGAGAAATGATTTTGGATTTGGAATCACTCACATAACTCACAAATCTCATGATTTTTGAACAGATGTTCATTGTTTGTGATGATAGATTGTGAAATAACATACTAGCAAATGATGTAGTTGAGAATGAATTTAGAAAAAAATTTGTCGGTTATGTATGTAAGGGGGATGGCTTCAATCCACTTAGTAAAATACTCAGTGGCAGTGATGATGAATTTATGGCCATTGGAGGAAGTAGGGTGGATTTTTCCCATAAGGTCGAGTCCCCACTGTGCGAAGGGCCATGGAGATGTGATCGGTCCAAGTTCTTGTGATGGATCATGAATTAAATCACTATGTATTTGACATTGACAACAAGTCCTGACATACTCTAGTGCATCTTTCTCAATAGTTGGCGAATAATACCCAAGTCTTGTTATCTTTTTGGCTAGCATAGGACCACTCAAATGAGACCCACATATACCCTCATGTACTCCATGTAAGGTTGTGCATGCTTCATTGGTGTCGAGACATTGAAGGAGGGTGTGGTCAAAGCTATGGTAGTAGAGGGTGTCACTGAAGATGGTGTATCAAGCAGCTTTCCAGATAGAGGACTTTTGCTGGTTGTTGGAAAAATTTGGGGGAAGGGTTTGGGACTTGAGATAGTCATAAATATCTTGATAAGTTAGGGAGAATCAGGACCAATAAGCTCACATACCATTTTTTATTCTAGGATATCATATGTTGGGAACAAGAGCTACTCTACTAAGAACTCAAGTTGTGGTAAGGAATGTCTAGGAGTGATCCGATAGTAGACATTACATCTGGTGCCTTGTTTTGTGCTCTCATAATTTATTCAAAATATAATTTGTAAAAATATCCTTGAAAGCTATCCACCATGTTCTTATAGGGAAATAATTTGTCATCCTTGGTTTCGTAGTCATCATTGACTTGGTTGATGACCAATTGAGAGTCGCCAAAAACATGAAGTTCTCATATTTTCCACTTGATAGCCATTCTGAGCCCTGCGACAAGTGCTTCATATTCGGCCACATTATTTGTGCATGGAAAGGCAATGAAAAAAGACTTAGGGATGGAATCTCCTTGAGGGGTGATAAAAAATATGCCTACCCCCGAGCCATGATTAGTATGAGATCCATCAAAATAAAGTTTCCAAGGTGTTAAAGGCTCTACATGACATATGGACTCATCCAAAAAATCTACCACCAGTGGGTGATCACTTTGAATAGGTGCATCTTCCAATTGGTCTACTATCACTTGTCCCTTTATAGATTTTTATTTTACATATTGGATGTCATACTCACTCAAGATCATGACCCATTTTTTTAGATGTCCTTTTAGTGTTGTGTGACTCAAAAGATACTTTAGGGGGTTGATTTTTGCTACCAACTATGTCATGTGACTCAACATATAGTGTCTTAGCTTCTGAGTAGCAAAGACAACTGCTAGGCAAGCATGCCCAATTAATGTGTAATTCAGCTTATATCTGACTAGTGTCTAACTAATATAATATATGGCCCTTTCTTTTTCGCCATGGTCATTCTATGCTAGTAAATCCCCCAGTGTTGAAGTCATTATAGAGATGTATAAAATCAAAGGTTTTCCTTGAATGGGAGGCATAAGGACTAGTGGTGATAGTAGGTAGTCTTTTATTAGTTGAAAGGCATGCTGACATTTATCTGTCCACACAAAAGGGATACTTTTGCATACAAGATACTGAAATGGTTGACACTTGTCAGCTAATTGTGCTATGAATCATCAGATAGATTGCAACCTGCCTTGTAATGTCCTTAGTTCCCTTATTCCTTTGGGAGGAGGCATGTCTAAGATTGCTTTTACTTTGGCTGGATCAACCTCAATTCCTCTTCTAGAAACTATGTATCCCAAAAGTTTTTCCTGACATTCAACACCAAATACACATTTCTTTGGATTCAAGCGAACCTTGTATTCTTCTAGTCTCTTGAATATTTTGTCTAACACATTCAAATGATCTTTTCTTGTCACAAATTTAGCCAAAAGGTCATCCACATAATCTTCCATTATCTTGTGCATCATGTCATAAAATATCGTTGTCATAGCTCTCTAATACGTGGCACCTGCATTCTTAAGACCAAAAGGCATGACATTCCAACAATAGGTACCCCAAGGGAAAGTGAATGCTATTTTATATTGGTCTTTGGGGGAAATACAAATTTGATTATAGCTTGAGAAACCGTCCATGAGAGATAGCATCTCATATCCTACTGTGAGGTCGGTCGACTATAATATCTATATTTGGCAATGAAAAGTCATCTTTTGGACATGCTTTGTTTAGATCCCTAAAGTCTATGTAGATACGAATATGACCGTTTGGCTTTGTGACTAGTACAAGATTGGATATCCATTTAGAATAGTCAATAGATTGTATGAATCCTACATCCAACAATTTCTTGAGTTCAACTTTGACTAATAGGGAAATTTTTGGATTCATTTTGTGTAGCTTCTATTTTACTGGTTTAACATCTGTTAATAGTGGAAAATGGTGTAAAACTAGCTCTAGATCCAACCCCAGCATATCAAAGTATGACAATGCAAAGTTGATTTTACATTCTGCAAAGAACTTGTGGAGCTTTGGTTTCTCTTTTGTCAAGGATGCCACAAAGAGGACTATTTTGGGATCTTCTATTGTTGGTATGTTGACTTCTATGGTATCCTCTATGAGCATAGCTAATTTCTCTTGAGTCATGGGAATAAAGTCTAGTCCTCCATCTTTGGGTGCCTTAGAGAGGTTTTCACCTGTAGATAGGTCCTTTATTTTTACTTTTTTGTCATTAGAAGGTGCCTTTCGGTTTTCACCTAAAGACGTTTCATTTTTTTTTAATTCTTATTTTTCATTTTGCAACTAGAGGACGAAGCAATCTCCTTGAAGTAAGCTGGAAAATATAGGTTAATAGCAAATACTACTTTGTGATCACCACTAGGTATTCCCTCATGTAGTCCCATAAATTATACAATGGCCTCATCTTTCTGAAATATATCCATTACTGGAAGGCCTTGTTGGTCCCAATCGATTAGTTGCAGATCTAGACTAGGGAAATGTCATCATCAGCATTGGTGAATTGTGGGGAGGATGCAAAAAGCATGCAAATGGATTCAGATACATCGAAAATGAAATTATCATCATCCAATTCCACATTAGATTCTATCCAATATTCCCCTTCACTTGTCTCGTATTCCTTATCAAAGTAGAGGACGTAGGACACAGAGACATGGTTGTCAGTGTCATGTGGAAATTCAGATGAATCCAACTGATGGTTATTAGGTTTGGATGGATGGAAAGGTATGTCATGATGAGGGTTAATGGGATTAGAGGAGGATTCTGGCTTGTCATTGTTTCTTGGGCAAAAAGGTCTATCCCAGTCTTCTCATTTTTTTGGGATCTTAGGATTGTCAATATTCGATGTTTGATCATGTTTAAATGTTTGCCAAAATATTTGTTTGGAGGTAAGTTCTCTAGGTTCAAGGAACAAGTCATCAAGACAACAGTCACTTAGGGATCATTGGGACCCAAATTCCCACTCATGGGAGTCAATTTTGGTAAGGGATTCCTTAATGGTCTCAACACTTTTTGAAGCATTCACACTCTCACTCGAAAGTCCATTGGTACAACGGTTGTCATTTCTGGGTAGACCATAACCTAGCCCAAGATACTTTGGTTTTTTGGAAGGATCTATGGGCTCTCTTTGCCCAGTTTTATTTCTTCCCAGGCTGCTAGTTCCATTGTAGCCATTAGCCTTCATCATTTGATATCCTTTGTCATATATCTTAACTGGTAATGGGGGTAATTCATCCATCTCTTTATAAAGCCATCCTGTTATGTCAAAAATGTCTTTGTTGTTCATGTATCCCCATTTTATGAATTTTTTTTTTGGTGGTACTTTAAAATTTTCCTTAGGTTCCATTCTGAAACATGGTCAACCATATACCTTCAAAGACTTGGGTATTATGGTGATGCTATATGCCATATTCAGTTTGAAATCTCCACAACCTAGGTCCTGGATCTTGACAGTGGACTCAACCTTTGGAAGATGTGGATGGAGTGGACATGGATGATGATGCAATGGCTACTATCAGATCACTCCTAGACATTCTTAGCAATCTGCCACAACTTGAGTTTTGGGTAGAGAAGCTCTTGGTCCCAACATATGATATCCCAAAATCAGAAATGGTATGCAAGCTTGTTGGTCCTGATTCTCCCTAGTATTAAGATATTTATGACTATCTCAAGTCCCAAACCCTTCCCCCCAATATGTCCAATAACCAACAAAAGTCCTTTATCTGAAAAGATGCCCGATACACCATCGTCAGTGACACCCTCTACCGCTGTAGCTTTGAACACACCCTCCTTCGATGTCTCGACACTAATGAAGCATGCACAATCTTATGCAAATTACATGAGGGTATATGTGGGTCTAATTCGAGTGGTCCTACACTAGCCAAAAAGATAACAAGACTTGGGCATTATTGGCTAACCATTGAGAAAGATGCACTAGAATATGTCAGGACTTGTCATCAAAGTCAGATACATAGTGATTTAATTCATGCTCCAGCACAAGAAGTTTGACTAATCACATCTCTATAGCTCTTCGCACAGTGGGGACTTGACCTTGTGGGAAAAATCCACCCTACTTCCTCCAATGGCCACAAATTCATCATTTCCACCACTAAGTATTTTACTAAGTGGATTGAAGCCATCCCACTTACATACATAACCAGAAAACAAATTTATAAATTCATTGTCAACTACATCATTTGCCGGTATGATATTCCGCAGTCTATCATCATAGACAACGAACGTCCATTCAAAAATAAGACATTTGTGAGTTATGTGAGTGATTCCAAATCCAACATCATTTCTCCACGCCATACTACATGCAAGGAAATAGTCAAGCTGAGGCATCCAATAAAACCATCATTAAAACTCTCAAAAATACTATCAATGACGCTTGTCATGACTGGCACATCCAACTTAACCTTGCTCTATGGGCTTACCACACTAGCATCCACATGTCTATAGGAGCCACTCCATTCACTCTAGTCTTTGGAGCTGAAGCCATATTTCCCATCGAAGTTGAAATTTCATCCTTAAGAGTCTCCATGAAGGGTCTGATAGATGATGAAGAATACAGATAGTCACAATTGCGTGAATTGGAGATGTTAGATGAATGAAGGTATAATTCCCTGAACCATCTATAGGCATATTAGAATCGACTATATCACAGTTATAACAAGAAAGTCATGGTCAGGAATTTTGACATTGGTGATTTAGTCCTCATGCAAAATCCAAAGAATCAGGCCAACAGAGAAAAGCCTGGCAAGTTTGAACCAAATTGGCTAGGTTCTTATCGTATCATATCCTCCTCTCATAAACATAAAACCCAAATAAAGCTATAAAGCACAATGAAGGAAAAACAACAAAACAAAATGATTATACCAAATTGCCTTTGAAGCCTTCATGAATTACCTTCATAGCCCTTCTAACTTGCTGCAAATATGTGATTATTGCCATCAGATTGAGTGTGTGAGCAGTTCAATGACAAAGACAAGTCCAAAGCAAGATTTTGAAGGATTTAAAATGACTATAATGTTATCATGCAAATGATGAACATTAAACTATATAAATATGACTATGCCTATGACAAGAAATCCTAAGACTCAATAAGTAATGAGATCAAGTATGAAAATGAAAAACAAGTCTAACTATACGGAGTGTGTAAGTCCAAAATGTGAGAACAATTGACATTTTATAGAAAATGCAATTTTGGACGAATGACCAAGATTAAAAGATGATGAAAGCCTCAAATCAAAGGTCAAGATTGCATGTGACAACCCATAATTAGGGTTAGGGAAAAAATCTAGAATGAGTGGCCAAGATGCAATTTGAGAAAATCAAATTGATGGTTGAGAATAAATGTGACAAGAGGATAAAGATTCAAAAAAACAAGAAGATAAAGTTTGGAGAGAAAGATAAGATTCAAAAAATCAATAATATAGAAATTACTTGATTTATGGAAGAAGATTACCATTTTTGAATTAAAATTAATTCAAAATATGGATTTATGTGATAACAAATAATTGATTTTCATATTATTTACTAAAAGAAGTGGCAGTTAATATTGTGAGGTCATTTTAAATAATTAATTTTATTTAAAATGAGGGAAATGTTAAATAAGACAATTAGATAATTAAAGATAATTATTTTATTTAGAGAATGTGATTAATAATTAAATAAATTAATAAATCTATTTAATTATAAGAAGGCTTGAGAATGAGTGACATATTAAACAAACAAATAAAATATATTTATTTAATAATCAAGAGGAATTATTAGACTAGGATAATTAAATAAATTAAGAATTTAATTATAGGAAGACATTTGACCATTGTTGACATATTAAATAAACTAAATAAAATTGATTTATTTAGGGTGAGAGGCCTAGCTTGATTGGTTAAAGCATCTTGTTGTAGGCAAGAGGTCACGAGGTCTAGTCTCCTCTTGTCCTCGTGGTACAGAAGGGCGTGTTGTGCCATTGATTTATTTAATAATCAAGAAGAAATAAGAAGATTGAATTAATTAAATAATTATGAATTATCTAATTAATAGTCAAAAGTGGGTCAAGGACATAATTAAAATGTCTTAATTATGCTAGGAAGAAGAAGGTAGTCAAAAGTGGGTCAAGGACATAATTAAAATGTCTTAATTATGCTAGGAAGAAGAAGGTGAAAAATAGAGCTTGTAGGCCTAGATCATTTTTAAGTTTATGTATTTTTTACATATACTTCAAACTTTATTTTTGGGATGTAGCTAGTTCTTTTTTTTAGACTGCAGGAATCGGGTAGCACGACCCCCTATAAACTGCAGTGCGCCTGGTAAACTTTTTAACGTGACCGGCGGCGCTGGCGCGACACGCCCTCCAGTACCACGGGACGGGGGAGACTAGAACTCGTGACCAGCAGAGCCGCAACGAAATTACTTAACCAACCGAGCTAGGGCCCCCGCCCGGATGTAGCTAGTTCTAAATGTGTGAGAAGGATCTAACTTAATTTAGTAAGTGCATGTGGAAGGGTTTTTATGTATATTTTAAAATACAAATATAATTTAGATGAATTTGGTGAGCACTATTGGTATTGGTTATCTAAGATATCAATACTCTTTTTTGGCTCTTGAGTGCCTTACCAAGTATAATAACCAAAAGAAATATCCAATAAATAGATATTTAAATACAAACTTATTTATAAATTGAGAAATGCATTAGTAAACCAATAACAAAATTTTCAAGAAAAACACCTAGAAATATATATTATTCTCCTTCAACAACTAAAAAAACATAAATAGGAGCCTTTCCTTCAAATGCAATTCACAATTCTTCTACAATTTAGCTTAGAATAATTGAAATTCCTAAATTAGAAAAATACTATTTTTAGTAATTTTACATTTTAAAAACATATGAACCTAAAATATATCACATAATCACTAAACTAAATGAATATTTATAATTAATTGCACGCCAATATCATACTCTATTATTAAATTATTAATATAGAAAACTCCAAAAATATCTGAAAACATATCAAATTACAAATTTTGGACATAGATGGTCGAATTTGACTCCCAGAAAAATGTTCAAATAGACTATGTTGAGCTATAGCTTGTATGGACTAGCTAGGACTCAAACCTAGGACCTTGCAATTGCTGCTAGAGTGCTTTACCAATTGAGCTACTAACCCCTCTTTAGCCAACGCATTATTGGTCTAGGTGTGGATTATTTCCAACACCCCCCTTAAGCCACACTTGAACCTAGGACCTTCCATTTGTTGTTAGAGTTCTCTACCAATTGAGTTACTAGTCTCGCTTTGGCGAATCCATTGTCGGTCCAGGTGACTTATTTTGAACACCCTCCCTTAAACTACACTGTTGGAGCTTGGGGCTCTTAGCTTGGCTCTGATAGTTCAAACATAGGACTTTCCATTTGCTACTGGAGTACTCTACCAACTGAGCTACTAATCACTCTTTGGCCAGTCCATTGCCGGTCCAGGTGTGGTTTATTTCCAACAGACTATAACCAATGAAAGGTTACAATGATCTAAAGCTCTTTGAGATCTTCAATTCAAAAGAAAAATGGATTCAAAGACTATGGGAATAAAAAATTATGACCTCTGTAACTTAATTTTTTTTTTATGTCTAGTTAAGTCTCACATAATTAATTATAAACCAAGAGTCGGTCAAACAATTTTTTATATAATGGACAATTGTTTATTAAAATTATTCAGTTTCTGTGAAATGTGAACATACTCGATAATAGGTTACAAGAATAGAATATTTGATGACGGAAAGTGTTTAGATTAATAAAGCAGTAGAAGATTAGTAGTTCGAGATAATAACATGATCTGAGAGACTCAATAAAGCTGCGGCTTCATGATGAATAGATCATTCTAATTATTAAGCCCTGAGATTGATTGATTGATAGTGAGGATGTGGATTATTGTGGAGGTGACCCAAAAGGAAAAACCACGACGAGAACCACGGATTTAGCTACTTTGATATAAAAGAGCATTCTTTTCATTCAATTTGTCTTCAAATATTCCTACCTCTTTAAGGAAAAGAATGAAATGAAAGTGATTTTTGCCTCGGAATGATGGTTGGTGGGCTTTCCCAAACTTTCTAAAACTACTTTTCTGACCATCCTACCAACTGCTTAGACCACTGTAAACTTTCATGTACACGTATGTGGAAGAGAATGGATTTTCAGTTGGTCTGTGAAGAAATGAGTGCTCAAGAAGCTGTAAATACAAAAACTGATATAAAACTTAAAAGAAGGTTACAATGCATTGGAATGAATTAAGGGGGGCCATACAGTACGGTTGGCAAAATATATTAAAGAACATTAAAGTAAATTTATGACCATTAAGAAAGTGGGCAGCATTCTCACAGCTCTTGTGGTGGTTCCAGTCAAAAGACTGTTAAAAGCTACTTTAGAGAATAAATAATATATGCCCATTTTTCTGCTTTTAAGAACCCTTGGCTTTATAATCATCACGACTATACTTTCTGTCAGATATTTATTATTCTTGTTTTCTTTTCTATCCACGTCCATTGATCAGTAACTAATTGTTATCCTTTATCACCAGTCTTCCATGCCAAAATGTTCATACCTGTTCAGACCTAGGAATCTCTCCCTGCTTTAATAGTTGTACTTATCTATGACGATACATCATAATCAGCACATGCTTTTCAATTGATCTAAATACATCAATTGATACCCATTAAGACTCTCAGGCAATTCTGGATATATGATACATTAAATCAGGAGGGCAGACAGCATCTTTCATTACCTCATCAAAAGATCAATCATAGCCTCCTTTCATCATTTCTTTCATCTGAATGAGTGCCTGATTTATTTGTTTCACATTGCTATCGCACCTTTGTTCTTGCATATGCATATCATATGATTATCATTGCTTCTGATTCAATGTAAATTAGGTCCCACTTCCATTTTTCGACAAGAGCTTGCGTATTGTTCAAGGGTTTTGCATTGTCTTGGCCCTTCTGATCCAGCACACACTAAAGTTGGGTCCAATAATTATTGTTTTATATTATGTTTCACACTCGTTACCGTTCCCCCTTTCCTCCGTTTATCTTGACTCAAATTTTCAAACACCGCAAGGTTATGTTTTGGTCTGTCACGGCCACCTTTTCTGTGCTTGTTCAAGGAAGAATAGATAGTTAAAACAACAATTACTTTATAGGAGAAGAATCGTGATCAATAAGGAAGTAGAAGAAGATTAAAATTAAGGAAGTTATTTTTTGATTGAAACGTTCGTTGATTTTGACATGATTTAACTCTCAGATCCCAAAGATTACCTGAACTAGAATACTTCTAAAATGTTTATTCTCAGTTCGCATTCATAACGTTTATACTGCAGGTCGCCAGTTTTTAGCACAGAGGCCGCCATTGGAGGGCTACTTCACTCTTTAATGTTTTTTGGGTTATAGATTGAAAAAAGCAGCCCACAATATTTATCCTGCACTGTTGCGTTTGCATATATATATATATAATTAAATATTATTATTTGTCATGTAAATGATTATCAAATTTAAATAATCAGATTTCTTATACATAATTACAATACGAGATTACTCACTGTTATTGTAGAATGTCTCTCAATATTATGTCTTGCAGTATCTTGACATATATACATGATGATAAATTTTGGTATATGCTACTACAAAGTTAGATGCATTTACTTAGCTTTTACCTCATCCTTATTCCTGCAAGATAGTATGTCTATTAACACACCTCACTTCCACGCACATGTTCCTATATGCTTGATCTATTTGTTTGATTATCTATATTGATCCCTACATTAATCCCTTAGTTGTCTCTATATTACCCATTCTATCTATCTAATACCTACTTGCAATCATTGCAATCATTGGTTTATATCCTACTTGCAAACTCAACCTCTCCAAATTTAAATTTAAAATTTCAAAATTTGGCCAACATCCTTACCTAGCTTGCAAGGTAGAATATAGTGGGATTCCACCAATTACAAGCTAGCAATTATACTAACCCCTTTCTTTTGGTCTAACCTCCAACAACCCATCTTCAAGTTACACACAAGATATAAGTCAAAGTTGCATTAGAGGTCAAGTTCATGGAAAAAAATCAAGCTTCTTGTTGTGAAGTAGACCAAAATTGATGAACTTGACCTAGAGAAAATTCAAGCTTCTTGTTGTGAAGTAGACCGAAATTGATGAACTTGACCTAGAGTATTGTAAAGATTATTATTTTTATTTTGATTCAAATGTATAACTACTATAGACTTTCTCAAATATTGAGGCACCTTAATTTCAAATTCTTCATCGCTTATCCATTCATTCTTTAGCCATAGAGTCTAGTGACCTACCCTACTAGTTCTTTCTATATAAAGAAAATTACATAATTGTCTAATTGTTCAATGATGGTATTATCTTAGTGAAGAGTTATTTACATGAAAATTATTATGATCTTCAAACTCATGCTTCTATGTATGTGAAATATTTACTACTTCCTAATTGCATGCACATAGATCATGAATTTTTATTCATTAACAAGTTTAGATTGTACATATGTGGTAGATCTTTAGAACGTTTTGATTTATCTCTCCTACTATATGCTTCATTCTCCAATGTATCCCATGTTTTCATAGACTATTTCTCTAGAACTAGTTCACATAAGAATAACATGGACTTACTACTGATCTATAGTTGTTTATCTTTCAATCCTTGTTATACTAATGCCCATAGGATAAATTCATATACTAAATATACTTCTCAGCAAACACATATATTCTAAGCACAAGTATGTTGAGTTCCAACATAATATATCAAATTTTTTATAAAAAAACAAAAGATACACATTGAGAAATTTACATTTGTTCATAATGACACACCATATATTGAGGTCATACATGATACAAAATAGAAACTATGGGAAAAATGAGAGATAAAATTAGTGCTTACATATTACTCTTTTTCTTTCTCTATATTTTATTTCATATTCATCTATTGGATTTTATTTATTCTTGTTCACTTTTCATATTTAGTCAAATATCTTTTGAGATCTATATAGATTCTTTATGTATTTCATCCATGTGTGCTTATTTTTGAAAAAGAAGGTAAAATTTGTATTGCATCCAAAAATTCATCATTACAAAGTAGTTAGGGCCCAAACAAGCACCCAAAAAAAACCAAGAACCCAAAACCAACAAGCAACCACCAAAGAGTAGAACACTCAATAGAACCACCCAACCACAAACATCATCCAACCATGTCCTCCAAGATTAACCTCTCTAAATATTGGGAATAATTCTGGGATAACTGCTCTTAGCCTTCAATCTACTAGCCACTAGCATGCTCAAAAGCACATTTGTCCAAACAATTAGTAACCTTGTTCCACTCATGAGGAATGCGAGTAAATGGCATAGAATCAAGCATAGAACACTATCACAAGATATGCCTAACAACATAAGCAAGTTTCCGATTGAACCCATCCAACTTCTGCTTAGTCAACAAATTAACAATGATTTGAGAGTCATATTCACAAGCAATCTTGTGCCAACCAAGAGCACACGCTCTCTCAATAGCAAAGAGAATTTCTAAACCTTCCATGAAGTTATTGGTTTTCTACCCCTTATGAATGGAAAATAAGAAAATGACCTTTCCAAAGCTATCTCGATTCCAATGCCACCAATCCCAACAAACCTAGGATTACCCCTAGGAGAGCCATCTATATTGATCTTTAAAACATCTGCTGAAGGAGGGGATGAAGCACCATCTCTCCAAACCTTCTTTTTGGTTTGACAACCCCTTCAAATACATAAAGAGTCAAACGCTAGACCTCATAGGCCCAAGATATTCACAATCTCTTCATCACCCCTCTCTAAAGGGAAATATACTTCACATTTAGCTTCCACTATCCCCTGAATCGTAGTAATAACCCTTTGCTAAACTTTTTGAATCATAGTCTTACTTCCATGAAAAATCCTATGATTCCTCTCAAGCCAAATCTTCTAGAGGATGAAAGAAGGTCCAATATTCTATACAATCTGGAGGAAAGATGCCTGTGTCATAGGTCTCCCCAAAATACTACAGAATTCAATGAATGCAGGGATGTCTCTAGATACCCCACCAAAAATATGAAATAATCTTAGAAAAAGGACAACCGAAGAACAATTGGGATGAATCCTCCTCACTACAACTACAAAGAGCAAAAATAAATGAACCCTGAAAATCCTGCTTTCAAATATTATCCCAAGTCAAGAATCTATTCCATGCTAAAATCCAAAAGGAACAATTACACTTAGACCAAGAAAACTTGTTCCAGACATTTTTCCACCAAGAAACTTCCATCCCCTGATACTTTTGAGAAATCAACTCCTAATAACCACTAGCCATTGTGTAGACCCCCTTAGAATTAGGGCTCCAAGCCAAACTATCCCACTACCTAAGTGAGTTGTACTCATGATCAACAAGAATATTTTTGAGCTCCACATGATCCTCATCCAAACCCTCAACATACCACTCACTATGGTACTTCATCAAGACACTTCCACGTGTGCACATAAATGAGTAGATTTGAAATCCATCACCTGGGACTAGCCATCCTCTAGGAAATGATGAAAAAGATCCTATAAATTAGGATGCTTGCTCATAATTGGGGAAAATCCATCCCAAGAATCATACCAAAAACAAGCCTTAGACCCCCTATTACAAATTTAGAACAAACCATCCTTGATCTGCTTAGCTCCTTTTTTAAGTGTTCCCCAAATCATAGAGCCTTTACCCAACAATGAAAACTAAGGGACCTCCTCTTTTTCCATCCCCTTTAGGTATGTTCTATAAATAATCCTATTACAAACATGATCTTGTTTAGTACACCATCTCCAATATATCTTGGAAAATAACACCAAACTAGTAAGACTAGCCTGCCATAGCCCAAGGCCTCCCAATTATTTTGGTCTACAAAAAATCTCCCACTTCAAAAGAATCCACTTTGAGGATAGAGATTCCAAATCCTTTGTAAAGCCAAGAGGAGCCACTTAAAGCTTACACCTATAATTGGGAAAAGCTTGCACCATAGAATTTAGAAGCAACATTTGACCCACAAAAGATAGCCACTTATGAGTCTAGTGATTCACTTTTGCACAAAACTTGTCTAAAATATTTTTCCAAGATCCCCTGAGAAGGATACCAATGGAGATCAGAGTGTCGAGATAGGTCAAAGGAAAATGACCAATCTAAAATCTCAAAATATGGGCAATCTGTTGTTGAATAAGCATATGAGTGTTAAAAAAGAATATAGAAGATAATTTAGCCTCATTGATCCTTTTTCTTGAAGCAAGATAAATGTCCAACACCTTGCATAAATTAGTATCCTCTCTGACCTTTACCACACCCATCAAAGCAATATCACCAATAAATTGCAAGTGCGATTGAGGGGGAAAACCATTACCCAAATTTTACCTAGGTTAGATCAAACCTTGATTAACATGACTCTTAATAACTTTCCACAATCCCTTAGCTAGGAGAATAAATAAGGAGAGAGAGGGTCCCCTTGAAGAAGACCTCTAGAAGCCCCAAAGAAGGTGGATGGCTCCCCATGAAACCAACATAGAGAAGGAAGTGATCATGATACAACTTGTCACCCATGTAACCCACTCCTCAACAAAACTAAAAGCACCAAGCACTTTCCACATAAAGGACCATTTGACCCTATCATAGACTTTTACCATGTCCAGCTTGATAATCATAGCTTTTTCATTTGAGGCCACCATGTAATGAATTTTTTTAGCTATTATGACCACGCCATCCAAGATTTTCCTGTTAGCCACAAAACCCCCTTGTTTCTCTGATGCAAGATTGCCAATCCATTTCTTTAGTATTTTCACGATCAACTTAGAAAAACTATTTTAGAGCACATTGCAAAGGGATATGGGCCAAAACATACTTAGCCTATTAGCCCCATCACATTTGGGGATGAGGGAAAGAAAAGTGGAGTTCATATCCCTCAACATTTGTTTGTTCCTATGAGATTCACACACCACCTCTAATAAATCAAAATTTATGATTTCCCAGAATTCCTGAAAGAAATCAATCAAAAACCCATCATGACCACTTGAGATTTCCCTTCATCTAAAAAATAGTGGTCATTTTTATTCTTCTAGGGAAATGAGGTGCATGAGGTGCTCATTCATTTCTAAAGAAACCAGAGAAGGAATACAGGAAATAATATGATTTTCTTCCACCCACAAATTACAAGAATCCTCCCTGAACAAAGAGGAAAAATACAAAGAAGTCTCACTAGAAATATCGTCTAGAGAGGAATTATGATCACCCCTAGAGTTCACAGTATAAGGGATCGAGTTACCATGTCTCCTAGACTTCACAAAGTTAAAGAAAAAAGTAGTATTTTGATCCCCTTCTTGCAACCACTCAATCCATGCCTTCTATTTCCAATAAATCTCCTCCCACAGCTTGCACTCCTCCAAAGCATTCAAATAATTTGCATCCTCCTTGAGATATTCCTTTTAAAGGAAATACTCCCTAATTCCATGAGTGATAGCATCCAAACTAGCCTGAGCAACAACCTTAGCATGGAAGATATTTTTGAAGCACTATGTATTCCACCTCTTGACATAATACTTCACAAACTGCAACTGCTTAACAAAAGAATACATCACTATGCAAAAAATAAGTCTACCCTAGTGCTACCAATCAACAATATGAGCCTATAGAGAGGGATCCTACAAGAACATAAGTTGAAACTTGAAAGAAGGAGAACACGCAACATGAGCCAATGAAGTGGAAATCTTAGTTTTCCAATGATAAGATCCCCTCCAATCCAAAATTGCAAAGCTAATAGTTCAAGACCCATCAATCCAGAAATAAGAAACTAGGAACCTACCAAGCCTCTCAGTGATGTAGTTCTTCCCACACCTCATGTTGTTCTAGGTATATTGACCATTACTAGGTTTTATATCCACAAGATTTAATGCAGAAATATTATCTCAGAGAAGAAAATAAGAAGGCTCCAACCTCAACATTCCTCCCATTTTCCCCTCCAAATCAGTAATAGCATTAAAGTCTCCAACAACAATCCAAGGATATAGAGAAGTGCATAACTTTCTAGGCATATCAATTGGATAAAATAATAGTCTCTCCAAATTCCAAACTTGATGCAATCACAGAAAGAGAATACTTACTGGACATCCACCAAAGACGATAGATATTCAATGGGTTCTATATTCAAGCTACACCCCCAACATTACTTTGAGCACCAATACACTAGCATTGGCCTCACCACCAAAGTTTTGGCACTAAACTACACATACTCTCCACTAAAATCCTAGTTTCCTGAATAAATAACATATCAAGAGAATGACTTCACACCAAATCTTGAACAAATTTTTGTTGAGGTCCACTATTCAATCCCCTCACATTCCATGAGAGAATAATCATTTTTGGAAGTAGGAAAAGTGGGAATTAAGAGTTTTGAGAGACCTTGATTCCATGAATGTCTCTCCCATCATCTTAATTTTATCCAAATCCTTCTTTCTCCCTACCTTGGAAGGCTTCTCGGGAGCCCCTTTCTTTGGATTTTTCTAAAGAAGCCCCAAGGAGAGAGAATCCTTTTATCCTTTCTTTGAATCAAACCCCAACGTCTCTAAAGAGGGAGAGTTATCAGCCTCAATCCCTTCTAAAGCTATAGGGGCCATAGGAACTACAAATGCCACAAGGTTTAGATCTATATCCATTTGAGCTAGTCACATATCACCCTCTTAAATGTTATGAGGAACATCAGACATAGGACCCTCCTAACTCACCACCAAGACACTAGGTTCTAGAACCATCATACTAGGATTCACCTCCTATTAGCAAAGGTCATCCAACATGTCAAAGAGATTAAAAATTTACTCCTCCCGTCTCTCCTTAAAGGTTCTTTTTTGTCCATAATTCTTGTTACGAGACTTGACAAGAATAAAGCCCTCTTTATCTGCCACTTCACCCAGAATAGGAGCCTTACCTTTATCATCCTTGGAAGGATTGTGAAGGTCTGGTTAGGAAAGGGCTTAGAAGAGCAGATCCTAGGGCATCTTTTTTGTAGATGACCATACTCATGATGGGTATGTGCAGGATCGTCATGGAAAAATAGGCCCTTAAGTGGTGATGAAATTTAGAAAAATTAGAGTTAGCCCACTTGATGTAAAAATTTGAATAAGTTATCTATATTATTTCAAAAATATGTAAGAATAGAATCTGTAGCAAATTGAATGTAGTTTCTAAACTACTAGGTTTAAAAAAAATAAAATCTATTTGGTGAAAATTTGAAATTTCAATGCAATAGCACTTAAATTTCAGGGAAAAAATAAGAAGTAGGTGTCTGTACGACCACCCTAACCACAATAAAATGATAATATTTTAGAAATAAGTAGAGGAATCATGTCCAATGTGATGCATATTTTTGTGTAATTATTTTCCAGGTAAATAATTAGTTATGAATTTTTTATGACAAATTTTAAAAAATATAAAAACTTGTATGTATGACCACCTTAACTTGGTCAAAACTTCATAAAATTCATTTTTTTTAATCCTATAGTATGCAAAGCATAGAATGTGACGCATGTTTCGAATTCAAAAAATGTGATATTGTTTGAAAGCTATAGATTTTTTTCAATCAACCTACGAATCAGGACTTTAGTCGTAATTCAAATAGAAAATGAATAATAATTATTTATTAAATTCAAAGTAAAGCATAATTTATATTGGTGGAAAGCTAAGAATCTCCTTTAAAAACCTTTTTTCATTTCATCAATTTTGTGTAAAAAAAATAGTCATCAGCCACATACCCTACACATACCCATCATATCGCCACTTTTTGGCCCATCATGATCCTGCACATACCCTGACACAACCAATAATAAAAGGAAGAGCCTAATAATCAAGCTGCTACACCCAATAAGATGAACCCACATGAATTTCTAAAGAATTTGGAAGAGGGTTACTCAGATCAATTTCAATAGAAATGCATGCAAAATTAAGTACCTTTTTGTCGAGCATTTGTTGAGAAGGGCCCACTGGATTTCCCAACAATAGAGCCACCATATGCAAAATGTCATTCTTCCAAAATCCAACCAGGAACCAAGGGAGGTGCACACAGATAGGAACATGATTCGGGAGCTCCCCCAAAGGATTGAAACCCACATACCATGGCTTGATGAACAAACCAATATGGTTATGGAAATAAGGCCCCCTTGAAAACTTTATTGTGATCAACCATGTAATTAAAAATGACCATAAAAAATTATTGGCCATCAACATCACCTCCATTTCACTAGCCCAAGATTCCAAAAATAGAAGAGAAACCCACATCCCCATGAACTTGCATATTAAAGCATATTTTGTGAAATACTCAACATCTTCCACAATTGAGTCAGGGTTGACCACCAAGATTGACACATCATCACTCCTCTCTAAGAAAATATTAGATTTTGGGATATGAGGACCCCTAGATGGAGCCATCTCCTCCATCCCCAAAGCCTTATTATAGAAATTACCAGTAGTAGAAAACTTTGATGAAGATGGGCTATTCACATGAAAAGAAGCCTAAAAATCCATATTTTGAATAATGCTAATAGCTTCATCAGAAGCCATAAACAACAAAAGCAAAGATAAGACAAGCCTCCTTATACCTCCACAAAACCTTCACCAGACATAGGCACTGAACAACAAAGGAGTTTCACCAAAAAACCCAAATAAAAGAAGAGAACACATGCTGGAAGAAAAAAAAAACCACCCCATACAACATGAAGACTCTAGAATACAAATTTCAAACTCTACCAACACATGCAAGAAGGAATAAATGGAATTTAGGCCACAACCTACTACAAGCCATGGATTGTTCACCCATTGCTTGCATCCATTCACCTATCATGTGTGATTTTTTTTTATCTTTATGTTTACTGTAATTTTTTTACCTCACTTGGGTGGATCATTGATCTATTGTTATATCTCACCTCTAACCTTTGTCATTCTCACATTTTCTTATCCTATCATATTTTCCTTTCACATATTTGAGTTGTAGATTGCCTTAAATTTTCTTCTTTAGTCACTCTAAGTTAATCATCTCTTTATTTGGTTCTTTTTCTTGATCTTTTATCTCTTTGTTATTTATAATATTTTATACATTAAATTATCTATCTTCTTAGAGAATTGTCTTATCTTCCTATATTTCTTGATCTAGCTATGTTGAGAATTCTTTTTTATGAAATCTTATTTTTTGACCATATTAATCATATTGTCTATGATCTATTATGTATAGATCTCATATTAGTTATGATTATGTATTTCCTATATATTACTACATCAAACTACTTCATAGAGATTCTACATAATCCTTTATTTATATATCTTACTATCAATATTACATGATTTTCCTTTGCCATATCCACTATATATAGATTAAATTGCATGATCCTACATTGACATATATTATGCTTAGAGTCTATTCTAGATCACTATTATTATATGACTTGTCAAACATATCTTGGGAATTTCTACATCAAGGGCATCACGTGCAATCTATCTTGCCTATTTGAGCTATCACCATTACCTATTTGAGCTATTGTTTATATAATCCTTATGCTGAAAACAAGGTCAAGATAAGATGCAATATTAACTTATGAATGTGTTTGTAAACTAAAAATTAGATTAAACAAATTGAAATTATGTGTGATTGCACATAGAACACTAAGATAAAAATTAAAAAAAACTCATAGATAACACAAGATTTATTTTAAGAATCCCTTTTGGGATAAAATCTACATGAGAAAGACGACAAGCATATTATTAATTTGCAAAGATATTTATGTACAATAATACTCTTCACTACTATCCTTGACCAATTTGGTAGCACTTGGATACCTGAAACTCAGCATATGAAACTACTATTCCACAAATCTAATTTATAAAAAATTGATGGTATAGGTTTTTATTTTCATAGTGGGTAAATTTATTTTTCCTTAGTCCTAGGTTTTTGCTACACTTTTATTAAGCTTTCTTAGGATAATAAAGTGAGTTGATTACTAGGATATATGTGATGTGGTGTCCCCTTCCTTAAAGAGTGGAACAATTTCCACTTTTAGTGGAATCCCCCACTTTTTGTTGTTGATTCTTATTGGTTGGATATGCCACCTCCATCCTCTCCTTAGTTCTATATAAAACCACTACCTAGCTTGTATTTGCATTGATTCATATCTATTGGTCAAACGATCTTTTGTAATCACCTTTTGAATTGGCCATTAAGGTTGGAAGCTTTTAATGAAATTCTATCACATCGACATTGCATAATATTTTGGAGTGTTAGTTTGAATTCTTATGTTTTTCTAGTTTATGTAACTTTAATTTTCACTTAAAAAGTTCCTTGGGTTATTCAATCTATTTTAGATTTCTAAGATGGTATCAAAGCTTTGGTTTTGAGAAATCTAAGTTCATAGATTCTTGATTTCAAGAGAGATTGAGTTTTCTTGTAAGATCTTGTAAATTTATTGTATGTTCATCTCTTGTAGTTTAAAAAAATTGTTGAATCAAAAAGAATTTGTAAAGATCTAATGACCTCTACATATTGCATATGTGTTTTGTGATATTTGGGTGATTGCAACATTTTTAGTTATACTAACATAATTTTATATTGTTCAAATGCATCCAAAAGGCTTGAGAAAGTTAAAATTTTCTTTCATTTCATCCAAATTGGAGATCATTTGACAAGGTTGCAAATGGGGGTTTGAAGCTCAGATTTGGTGAACAAGTTTTTTCAGGAGAATTTTTGGCCAAAATGGACCTTGCCATTGCATTAAGTAGGTCGAGGAGATGAATTTTGATATAAATTTTTCCTATATTTGGAAAAAATTGTTTTCAGGGAAAAAAATTTTTACCCAAGGAGCCGTATGGTCCCCCAAGCCATACAGGTGTAGTCATACAATTTTTTATTAAAAAAATCATGAATTTTTTTAGTTGGCAACATTGTTTTAAAAAAAATTGAAAAAAATAAAAAATAAAAAATATTGAAGCACATAGCACTTTATGATCAAGTGCTTAAGCATTGATCATAAGCGCTATGTAGGGGTTTATAAACCCCATGGCTATTTAAGCCATAATGGCTTTAAGCTGCATATTGCTATAGACAAGTTGCTAAGCAACGATTTAAAAAGCCACCCATGACTTCCATGAAAACTGCAACCACAAACCTACGATCGCTAGAGGTAAACCACACAACCAAACACCTAAGCCACTAGTTATCAAACCCTAACTACCAACCACGTGATTCCATCACTAGAGCACCACGAAAAACAAGCAGGACTGCTAATGAGCCACCGAGGCTCCCCAATAGGCCAAATTGGGCATTTTTTTCAATTTTGCATAACTTCTTTCCATAGTGTCTATTTTTCAAAAACAAGATATCGCCAAAAAGCTAGAGATGAACAATTTTCATCTATAGAGGTATTGAAAATATTTTTTCCATTTTCTAGTAGATATTTTAGGTTGAAATATTTGTTGCTAATTTCATCAACAGGCCATAAATTTCACCTCGATGCTCCGATTTTAGGACACAAATAGGCGTTGGAAAGGTATTGAAGATTACTACATAGCTATAAAGATAATTTTCCCATATTTTTTCTCTAGTTCATATTGTATTAAAATTTTCAATTTTAGCTAGTTTGAGCCTATTGAGCATTATGTCTTCGAAAAGGCTTTGTAATCAAACTGAACTATAAAGTACAAAACTTATAAGATTTTGGGGGTGTTTTTTGATACTAGTGAAAAGGATGGGAGTGTACTAATTTTTTTTTGGAATCTTTTGCACACATTCTTGGGGGATTAAACAAACAATTTATAATGAATCTAACTAAGATAAAGGTCCATTTATGTATGGGTGTGTTGCCAGAAAATGTATAGCTGGACATTTTTACGTTCACTTGAGTCTCTCTCATGGAATTTGGATTGATTTTGCCTAGATTTAATGTTGTAATGTGGTCAACACATTCACATTAGGTCTTGAACCCTTGTGAATCATTAAGAATTCTAGGATGTCTTGTAAAAGTGTTGTGACCCACTTTCACACTTTTCTAGGATCCTTTCATTATAATTCACTTAAATAATCCCTTTTTATCACTTACCAAGTCTTATTTCAAAGTGTTGTAAAGACTTGTAACAAACTCTCATACTTTTCTAGGCTTGTCATCACTAATTCAACCCTTTCTTATGTTTAAATGACCCCTTAATGCACTTTTCGACCATACTTAAGTGTATTTTTAAGAATATTCCCGTTAAACAATATTAAATACACTTCAATCCCCCACACCCAGTAAAATTTCCCTGTGGGACCAAGTTTCCACCTGGGGCGACTTAGTCCCACTGGGCACAAAAATCAAAATAATTTTAATTTTCTGGTGGGATTTTATTTTCTTGCCCTTGAGGTTGGCCTGTGATATGTTATTTTTGGGAAATATTAGAAAATAAAGTATAAATAAATGGGTTTTCCACTCATTTTGGAGCTAATTCATCCAACACTCAAGCAATCAATCTCTTAATCATTCTCAAGCATTCTAACCACTCTAAGCATCATCAAGTCATCCATTGGAGCACTTCATTGCATATATTCAAATTTCTATATCAAGGGTTTGGTGAGTTTGTGACATTGCATGTTATTTATTCATCATTCTCTCTTTATTTCATTTCATTATCTAGGGTTTGATTACCAAATCAGGGTTTGACTAAGGAAAACTCCTATTCTCTAACCCTTAACCCTTTTTCCCCTCTTTGCATGTGTGCTTGCAGGTCTTGTATGCAGAGTTGTCAAAGAGTTTGGTGCTAAAAGTTTTCAAAAATCCATCAAATCAATTCAAAGTCAAAAAATCCCTAATTGAAGCTTGGAGACCTCTTTCAACCTATTTTTTATAGAATCTAGACTGGACACCTATCAAGAAAGGAAGTGCGGACCGAGAGCTACAAATTTCTACCTAGAATTTTTTGAGATTCCCAGGTGGACCAGGTTTCCATTTATGGAGAATTAGTTCCCACTACCATGCTTGAAAATTTATTTTTAGATTTTTGAGTACCCATTTGGCGGATTCTTATTCTGGTAGATTTTCTCCAAAACTAGACTAAGTTTCCCAACTTGGTGTAAGTGTCCCAGTCAGTATTTCTAGTCAAATCTCTAGGATTCCAAAGCCTCTTTGCATCATACTTTAGATTCCAAGTGCACCTTTCCAATCTTGTTTAATTTTGTCATCATTTACTTGCATTCTTAGGTGTTTTTGGCATACATCACTGTGTTTTCAAACACTTTGCATTTCTTAGGTTTAGCATTAACAATCACCTTTATTTTTTAGTTGATTTCATTTAGACATCATATTTAGGCATATCGCTTCCATCCTTGCATTGATTTTGAGTGTAGATATTACGCATTTTGGGTCCATTTCTCTCCTTTTAGGTGAAAAACCCTAGAAGAGTTAGAGAACCCTTGGATACCAAAATCGATGTCCACATTTTGGTGAACTCGATGTTTGAAAAATTTCTTTCTAATTTCAAGTGCATCCTAGGTTTAACTTGCATCAACATTTCATTGTTTAATTTGCATCCTAGGTTTTAAAATTGCATTAGCGAAAAGCTCATATAGCTTGCATTTTTGCATCATATTTCATTTAAACACAACAAAATTCTGCATCTTCATACTGTAGCTGTATCTGCACATTTGAAAAGTGTCAAATTGCATTTAAATTTCTGAAAAATCATAAAAAAATCATCACTGGGACTAATTCGCCACACTGGGTGACTTAGTCCTTCTACACATTTTGAATTATAATTTCTAGCATTTTCTGCATTTTTGTTTTTTAATATTGCATTTTAGTTGTAGTTTTTAGAATGCTAGTTATTAGCTTTGCATTTACATTCACCTACATTTAGAAACCTTTTGCATGAGTGTTTGGCATCCTATTGCTAACACCTTAGTGAGACAGAGCTCAAGACTCATGTTATCCCACGATAATACACTCATTGTGGATCTTGGATTTTCTAACGATTCCACTCTTAGTATTGCAACTAGTACACTAGGAATGGACCCTACCTTTAGCAATGCTTTTCCTTCCAACAACATGCAAGTTGACAGACAAAATGATCACATTCTGCAAGACAAAGCCATTAACATTCATGAGGACTCAACACATATTCAACATAACTTGTGTCTTGAAAACATTTCAACTACTGCGATTCCTACTATAGAAAATATCCATCACCTGATTGAAAGTGATGAAGGCCTAAAAGTTATGAAATAAATCGCTGAGATTACCAAAAACGTGCTCCTTCCACGTCTAGTACAACTCAATCAACAAAAAATGTGGTTAGTCAAGGAGGACCTACCACTCCTCCTCCTTCAATCACAGCATCCATACCTACCTACACCGCTCCCCAAGTTGTAATAGTCATGCAATCTATTAGTAATGTGATACCTTCCTCCACTATTCCTGTTATCATTCCTAATTCTTATGTGGCATCGCATGTTCTCTCCTCTTCCACCATACCATCTATTAGCATTCCATTCACTTTCCCTACCACTACATACACTCCATCACCACTTTCCCTTCCACCTCATACCATTTACATTGACCCTCTCATAACACAACTATTCCAAACCATCTCTTCCATGCAAAAACAAATATCCACCATTAACCAAAACTAGAATGGACCACCCACCTGTTATGTTCATAGCAGCCCATTATCTCTAGAAATATTAAGAACACCGATGCCACAAGGAATAGAGATGCCTAGATTTGAGAAGTATGGAGGGAAGGGAGATCATAATAATCATGTTAATGCTTACACAACCTTATGTAGTGACTTTGTCCTTGATGATAAACTGTTGGCCAAATTGTTTCCTAGGACTTTAAAAGTCACTAACTTAGAGTGGTTTTCATCCTTACTAAACAATTCAATTTGTTCATTCAATGAGATAGTTGATGCATTTATAAATCATTTTCAATTCCACATGACTCCCAAAAAGACATTGTCTAATTTAATGAGATGTAAACAAAATGTGGATGAAAAGGTAACCGATTTCATTTCACACTATCAGTCACTTTATGTCCAAATCGATGTCAAGGTTCCTGATTCACATCTCTAAAATATGATAATTGAAAATTTACAAAGTCAAATTTAAGATAAATCAACCATGATGAAATTTCCCTCTTTCATGCATCTATGTACAACCCTTTATGACTATCACAATTTGGTTAGTAGTCGCGATGCCAAATCTACTTCTAGCCAAGCTGAGAAATTTGAACATGTCAACCCACACAATTCACAACCCTTTAGAAAACCAAAAAAAGGATTCTTACAATTCAATCCCCCTCCTCAAAAACCAACTCAACCCATCAACAACCAAGTAGCAGTTATTAAAGTCACGATACCTTATAGTTATGGAGATCTAAAAAGATAGTTTACACCTTTACCAGACAATCTTGATAACACAATTTCCCAAATTTTCTAGCAATAGATGATTACCTTATCCACTGTTAAACCACTCGATCCAACTAAGCCTTTACCCTCAACCTTTCAGCCCAACACTTATTGTCATTATATCATAGACAAAATGGACATAACACAAAATAGTGTGTCTTAAACATCTAGTGCAAGACCTCATTGATTTTGGCCGTCTATCCAATTCAAATGTTAATGTTAAAGGTAATGTGTCTATTTCCCCACCCAATCAAAATTTGAATTTTTTTACTAATCCAATGCCCAAACCTAATGTGTCATTTGTCAAAGCCAGTGAAAATCAAAACAATGATGTGATGAATGTTCATATAGATGTTGCACATTCTGATTCTATTCCACACACCACTACTATTAATCCTATGAATGAAATGGTAGGTGTGATAGACATTATCCCTCATCAAGGCCAACCTAAGAAATTTCTTGATATTACTTTCTCTTCTAAGGACATCCTTTTGAATCTTCCCAATGGTCCTCTTTACATAGCCGACTATATTTATGATAAGCCCACTAATGGGATAGTCATAGATCCCACCTGTGGAGAGAATGTGATCATTGAGGAGTTTTTGGTGTTGCATGATATTTTTCAAGATGATTATGAAAAACCAAGAGAATGGATCAAAAAACACAATGGTTTTTCTTGCCCTATGATAGGATCGATCATCCTCCCATTACAGATAGGACCTAAGATAGTGGATGATACATTCTCTATCATCCCAAAATCAAACCAGTTTCATTTGAGGCTAGGCCATCCATGGCTTCACTCAATGAAAGTTGTCCCTTTAGTCATACACAAATGTTTAAAGTTTTCTCTTGATAATGACGTATTCACTGCTCACCATAGTGGCATTAACCCTTTGTCTTCTAACTTAAGAAACTTCTCCTTAGAATTCTTTTGGCCCTAGCCCATGGAACCTATCACACCCTGAAAAAGATTTATTTTTCATTGCTTATCAAAAGTTGAAAGCAAAAAAAGTTGCCGAATTATCTCTCTGCAACATGTCACTATCCACTTTTGACACTCCTATTCTAGATGAAACAATGCTTCAACCTAAATAAGACCCAACCCCTCAACCTCAGCCAACAATTGAAACTTCTCCCACATCATCCAAATGACCAAGAGATAATGATATCAACCTCATCTTGCCTCCTCATATAAAACAAGTATATAAAGTAAAGGAGAAAGTGGATGAACAACCTTCCATGGTTCCTTCCGTTCCTCCCCTTAGGGAAGAAATGCAACCATTGGTTGATCAACCTGCCCCTTTAAACACACAAATTGACAATAAAATGAAATGAAATAGAGGAGCTAGGAAGCGTAGGAGTAGATGTTGTGCCCTTGCTTGCCAGTTATGAAACAAAGAAAATAAGGAAAATAAAAATCCACACTTGACAAAAGCAATGCATGACGACCCTCCTCCCCAATCACAACAAAAGGATCTAATACAACAACCACAACTCATGATACACCATTCATTGGACATTATCATCTGTCCTCCTATCATGATTAACCTGGATGACAATGATGAGATTACTAAAATAGATGAAGAGGTACATAATGATCTAAATACATTATTTTCCTCTTCCATGAGCTTAAATGACAAATTTATTGCAGCAAGTGTAGAACTTGGTACTTCCCCTAGTTCGACACTTTCACTTGTCCCTCTGGCTAGTTTCCCTCTCTCGGTACATCATGAACATGATTAGGGGGCAGATGACCTACTCAATGGTTGAATTGCATCTTCCTTACTAGTATTTTCCATTTTATTTTTCTTTTGTGTTTGCATGTGCATATCATGTTCCCCTGTGATGTGACGTTTGATGTTCTCCTCTCTTTGTGACATTCTTCTATTTATACCTTCATTCTTCTATATGTTGTATATGATTTTCACCTTTTTCTTTTCTCTTTTTCCTTTTCCTTTTGGGGATTATGCAAAGCATTAAGATGCCCTATGTCTCTTCCATGTTGACCCAAAAGGACCCCTTCTCTTTTCTTTTGTCTTTTCCTTGTGTTTTCCTTTTGGGGATGATGCAAGGCATTAAGACCAAAATGTCTCCTTCATGTTGACCAAAAAGGATCCCCCTTTTCATTTTCTTTGCCCTTGCCTTTTCCTTTTTCTTGTGTTTTCCTTTTGGGGATGATGCAAGGCATTGAGACCGCAATGCATCTTTCATGTTGACCCAAATGGACCCCCCCTTTCCTTTTCTTTGGATTTTCCTTTTTCTTGTATTTTCCTTTTGGGAATGACACAAGGCATTGAGACCGTAATGTCTCTTTCATGTTGACCCAAAAGCTTTTTCCTTTCTCTTTCACCTTTTCAATTTCATTTGCTTGTATTTTCCTTTTGGGGATGATCTAAAGCATCGAGACATCCATGTCTCTTCCATATTGAACCAAACAAATCTTTCTTTTTCTTTTTTTTTTACTCTCTTTGTGTTATTCTTCTAGTTCTATGTATTCGAGGAATGGTGACAGTTTCAAGCTCTTTACAAAATATTGCAACAAAGAACATACTGACTCCAAATCCATAGATCCCTTATGTGTTTGGTGTTTTCATTTTGGGGGAAACCCCTTCCTCTTTCTTTTCCTTTTCTTCACATGACATAGCCTTATGAATTGGCATAGGGGCTTTCCAAGTTGGCTCTCATGTCTTCTTTCTTTTTGCATTTTTCATTTTCTACTTTAAAGTAATTGCTCAAAGAATGGTGTGTAGCAATTCCTTTAAAGTGGGGGCATACATTGGCATTACTCATTTGCATTTTTCCTTCTTGGTTCTTAGTGCATCCTTGTTACTTTATACGATGTGTTTTCCACTTTGTGGATGACATCAGGTGTAATGTCCTTCATGAGTGTGATCTATTTTAGCATCTTACATTCTTCTTGGTGGCTTTATGTGATGCATTGCATCCCCTAAGTTGTTAATTTTATATTCTTTGACTAGTCCTCTCTTGGAGACATTAGACATAATGTTCCCTAAGTTATAGACCTGACATGAACTAAGCAAGACTCCTTTGAACATATTTTGCATGTTGGATTTTGCATTTATGATATGGCCACCTTGCATAACACAAATTGCATTCCTGTAGTGCCATCACATTTGTTCATGAGTTCTAAGAATACAAAGATTTGCTTGTCTCATGAAACAAAAAATGACATTTTCCTTTGTGGTTCCTTATTAAAGTTATCAAGAGGTATAAATTTGGTACGGTTGAGCAAGAAGCCCATTCTAAGGCATTAATTTTCCCCATATCCACCTCTATGTGTGTGTGTGTGTGCATACCAGCCATGAGTGTATGTTTCTCACTCTTTTGGGCCTTCTCACCCAACATACAACCATGAGCTCTGTCGCCCTAGAGTAATTATGCATTTATTTTTCTAGATAAACAACCTAGATCTGATCCACAATAGGATGGACAAATGATCAAAGCTTGATCCAACTTTCTTTCCTTTCTCCTTCTCTCTCTTTCATTTTTTTCATCATTCTCTTCTTTGTTCCTTTGTGCTTATGTTTGGTTTGTCATGGGATCTCGATCCTAGGGGCTTGATCATCCCTTTGGATTGTTGTTGTCTCATCTAACTAAGCATTAGTGCATTTGGATCCCTCTCGATGTGCATGTTGGGCTACTTTAGTGTGAGTTTGAAGCAAGTTCATCCTCTCACAAAAGTGGGGGCTTAATGTGTCACCAAAAAATGTATAGTTGGACATTTTTACACTCACTTGAGTCTCTCTCATGGACTTTGGCTTGATTTTTCCTAGTATTAATAAAATAAAAAACCCAAAGAAGCTATGGAATACAAATAAATATAAACACAAATGAAACAATTATACCAGATATTCATTGAAGCTTCCATGATTTACCTTCATAGAACCTTCTAACTTGCTGATGGTTGCAAGATTGAATTAGCAGTGGAGAATGGATGAGATAATTAATTAGAAAAATAAAGATTTTCAAAAATCAAGAAGATAAAGACTGTCAGATTTATGAGATTCAAAAAATCAAGAAGATAAAGGTTGAACCGAAAAGCAGATTTGGAAAATCAATAATTTTCTCAATTACTTGATTTTTGGAAGAAGATTACCATTTTGAATTAAATTAATTCAAAATATGGATTTTGTGTGACAATAAATAATCGATTTTCAGATTATTTACTAAAATGAACTGACAGTTAAGAATGTGATATCATTTTAAATAATTTCATTTATTTAAAATGAGGGAAATGTTAAATTTAGCAATTAAATAATTAAAGATAATTATTTAATTTAGAGGGTTGTGAGCGATAATTAAATAAATTAATAAATTCATTTAATTATGAGAATTAGTGACATATTAAATAAATAAATAAAATTCATTTATTTAATAATCAGGAAGACATAAGGAATTAAATAAATTAAGAAATTTATTTAATTGTAAGAAGATAATAGACCATTAGTGACGTATCGAATAAATAAATATAATTTATTTATTTAATAATCATGAAGAATGTAAGAGACATGAATTAATTAAATAATTATGAATTATTTAATTAATAGTCAAATGTGGACCAAGGACAATTAAATGTCATAATTATGCTAGGATGAAAGTGGCAAAAATAGAGCTTGCAGGCCTAGGTCATTTTTATGAGTCTACATGTTGTAACCCACTTTCACACTTTTCTAGGATCCTTTCATTATAACTCACTTAAATAATCCCTTTTTATCACTTACCAAGTCTTATTTCAAAGAGTTGTAACAAAATCTCATCCTTTTCTAGGCTTGTCATAACTAATTCAACCCTTTCTTATGTTTAAATGACCCCTTGATGCACTTTCTGGCCATACTTAAGTGTATTTTTGAGAATATTCCTGTTAAACAACATTAAATACACTTCAATCCTTTCCACCTAGTAAAATTTCCCTAGTGGGACCAAGTCGCCACCTGGGGCAACTTAGTCCCACTGGGCACAAAATTCAAAATAATTTAAATTTTCTAGTGGGATTTTATTCTCTTACCCTTGAGGTCGGCTTGTGATGTTTTATTTTTGGGAAATATTAGAAAATCAAGTATAAATAAAGGGGCTTTTCTCTCATTTTGGAGCTAATTCATCCAACACTCAAGCAATCAATCTCTTAACCATTCTCAAGCATTTTAAGCACTTTAAGCATCATCAAGTCATCCACTGGAGTACTTCATTGCATATATTCAGATTTCTACATCAAGGGTTTGGTGACTTTGTGACATTGCATGTTTTTTATTCATCATTCTCTTTATTTCATTTTATTATCTAGGGTTTGATTACCAAATCAGGGTTTGACCAAGGCAAACCTCTATTCTCTAACCCTTAACCCTTTTTCCCCTCTTTGCATGTATGTTTGCAGGTCTTGTATGAAGATTTGTCAAAGATTTTGGTGTTAAAATGTGGTCAAAAATCCATCAAAGCCATTCAAAGTCAACAAATCCCTAATTGAAGCTTGGAGACCTCTTTCAACCCATTTTTTGCAGAATTTGGACCGAACACCTGTCAGGAAGGGAAGTGCAAACCGAGAGCTACAGATTTCTGCCCCAAATTTTTCAAAATTCTTAGGTGGAATAAGTCACCATCTATGGTGAATTAGTACCATTACTATTGAAAATTGAATTTTACATTTTTGAGTACCCATTTGGCAGATTCCTGTTTTGACAGATTTTCTCTAAAATTGGACTAAGTTGCCCAGCTTGGTGTAAGTGTCTCAGTCAGAATCTCCATTCAAATCTATAGGATTCCAAAGCCTCTTTTCATTAAACTTTAGATTCTAGGTGCACCTTTCCAGTCTTGTTTAATTCTGTTATTGTTTACTTGCATTCTTAGGTGTTTTTGGCATACATCATTGTGTTTTCAAACACTTTATATTTCTTAGGTTTAGCATTAATAATCACCTTTCTTTTTTAGTTTATTGCATTTATACATCATATTTAAGTATATTGCATCCATCCTTGCATTGATTTTGAATGTAGACATTATGCATTTTGGGTCCATTTCTCTCCTTTTAGGTGAAAGACCCTATAAGAGTTAGGGAACCCTTGGATACCAAAAATAGTGTCCACTAAGGGTTAATCATGTATCTTAAAATTCATCCTTCTATTATCATAATAAATTTAGAGAACTATTTTTCTTGGAAACAAAGGATAAAGAATCACCGCCTTGAGTGGGATGTATTGCCCTATCTCCTTGGACTCGTTCCTAAGCGAAGTGATATTGATTAGAAGAATGCATGGTTTAACAATAATGAAATGTTCTATGGACTAATATTTATTACTACTTGTAAGGATACTCTACATCACATAGAGCACAGTGAGTGCCCTTTCATTGCTTGGACCATCATCCAATAGTTGTAGGGAAACATTAAATCTTCATCTAAAAGTGATGTTTCTATGGAGAACCAGGATATTGTGGATGATATTGAGAGTTATGTTGCCTCATCTAATGTGGACACATATTGTATGGATGATCAATTCATTGATACCATATAACCATCACCTATTGCATATTGAGATTCTAGAGATGCTTCTTCGAGGGCCTTCAATGATTCATTGCAACAAGATAAAAAATGTCTTATGGATTTAGTTCATTGGGACCAATTTCTACCATACATTTATTGTCTGATTGTAGAGTCCCTTGTCTCAGATCTAGATGACATTATTGTGAACATATTTCTTCTCTTTGAGGACAACTCTTTTGTCCTTACATCTGTTGTTGCTTTAGAGTTTAGTTTTGCTTCTTTGAAACATTCCAATGACTTCTTGTAGCAGGGTGTTTGTAGTCTTCCTGATTCATCTTTATGGGATGATCTCTTGATAGGTATTTCAGACTTGTTTATGAAGTCTCACATTTCATATTTGGAGGACACATTTGAGGGGTTATCTCTCCTTTTTTATGACAATCATTGCACAACTATTGTCAAACCATAATTGTCTTTGGATTATTCTCTACATCAATCTCCAAGAGATTCTATTTTGTCATCTTCATTAGTGTGGCCAAGAATGCCTAATTTTATTGTGACTTCTTTTACCATCAACATGAAGACACTTGAGTCAATTTTAGACACTTCATACATTCTGCACTTTCATCCTACATATTCCTTTCAAAAATTGAGAGATAGCTTTCATACACCATTAGTTTTTTTTTCTTCTTAAGGGGTGGAATATTGTTTGATGATCATGGACTATCTTCTCTATCTAGTTTCAAGAATCTACTATTGGTTCTCTTTGGGGGGACTACTTATTCCTTCTCTTCTTCTCTCTCTATTCTGGGGGATTTTCTCTCTCTATTTGTGGGGGGGCTTCTTTTTCTTTGGGGGGAATTGGATATGCACATGGGTACCTAACATGGCCTTAGTTTTTAGGACCCATCATCTTTTACATCCTCTTAAGCTATACTTAAGGGGGGTGTAGGTGTAGGTTTTTATTTTCCTAGGTTAATTTATTTTCCCTTAGTCCTAGATTTTTCCTACACTATTATTAAGTTGTCTTAGGCTAATAAAGTGATTTTATTAATAGGAGATAAGTGATGTGGTGTCCCCTTCCTTAAAGGGTGGATCCACCTTTTGTGGTTGATTCATATTGGTTGGATCTGCCACCTCCATCCTCTCTTTAGTTCTATATAAACTCATTACCATAGCTTGTATTTGTATTGATTCATATCTATTGATCTATCCATCTATTGTAATCAATATTTCGCATTGATCATTCATGTTGGAAGCTCTTAATTCAATTACATCACATTGACATTGCATAATCTCTTGGAGTTATAGTCTACATTCTTATATTTTTCCACTTTATGTAACTTTGATTTTCTCTTAAAAAATTCCTTGGGTTATTCAATTTCTATTTCAAATTTCTAACAAATTTTTTTTGAGGGAAAACCATAGTGGTAGCCCAAAATAAGAGGAAAATACCACTTACAAAAACCCATGCCTAGGTTGTGGATAACCAATAGATATAATAAAATATTTATTTTCCTTCACATGACTTCTCACATGGGTGCCTAACCTATAGAAAATCAGGAATGAAACTTCTCAGTGATCTTTAACTTCTTGATGGAATGCGAATGGACACCAAATGCTTCCAACACTTGAGTTCCCAAAGAATGACCTTTCACCTTCCATAAGTGGACACCTAAGAAGGATTGTTTATACATTATGTTGTATTACTCCCACCAATATTTAATCACCTCTTTAAAATAGAATTATAATATTGTCATTATTTAATGCTTTTCTCTCATATCCCCTAGAACATATATTTCAAGGAATGTGTGAACATATGAATGAAATAGGATTACAACATTAATATCACCTTTTCCTAAAATTCTGCCACTTGAAATTATAAATTGTAATTAAATCCAAGGGATGCAAATAATAAATCAAATAAAGTGATCAAGGCCCATGTCCTTCATGAACCAAGAGAACTTATTTGTGGTCACTAGCTTCATAAGAGAATTTTCAAAATTATCCAAAGTTCTATTTTTTTCAATCAAGACCTTACAATTCTCAACCATTTCTCACACAAAGTGATACTAAACATCAACATGCTTAGTACAAGCATGATACATGGGATTTTTGGCCAAAGAAATAGCACTCTAACTGTCACATCTAATTCGACCAATATCCCATAATCAAAACCAATACCACTACCAATAATTTTTAACCATACCACCTCCTTAGAGGCACGTGTATCAGCCATAAACTCTACTTCAATGGTGTAAAATGAAATTTTAGGATATATCTTACTCATCCAATAATTTCTCCTCCAAAAAAGTAAATACATAGTCACTAGTGGACTCTAACTATCCAAGCCACCTACCCAATCTACATCAACAAACCCCTATATATCCAATGACTTGACAAAATCATTAGTACCATGATAAACCAAACTATAAGTAAAGTACCTTGCAAATATCTAAACACCCTTTTAACAAAATTCCAATGCTCTCTACAAGGATAAGACATAAACCTACTCAGAACTCTCACTGTTTGGGCTATATCTCATCTAGTTGAAACCATTGCATATATTAAACTAACATTATACCAACCTAAGGAACATTAGAAACTCATCAAAATCACAATCAAAATTAGGACATATTTCTAAACTCAACTTAGTACCAATCAATGGATTTTGTTGCATTATGGACCTCCTCAAGGTAGGGGTAATGAGATCTACCTATTCTTATTTTTTGTGTTCACATATTACACATCCTCTAAACTCTATGAACCCTATTCTTCCCTCCATTCTTAGATCCATCTAATTATTCTTCCACATATGCATCTTCTCACTTATCAATAGTTGTCTCAAAGTGTACTAATTTTGTTTTATCTTTCTCCTTTGGCTGTTCTTCTCTTGAGTAATCTCTAAACTCCTTAAAAATAACATATCCAAAAAATATCATTTTATGGGTTAGAGGATTCAAAAAATTATAACCTTTTACATTCTCACGATAACCTTGATGAAGACACATTTCTTTACTTTTGGATCTAGTTTAGATCACTTCACGTGAGACTCTTAAGTGTGAAACATAAATATTTCTACCTATCACACTTCATAAGGAGTTTTATCAATAATAGATGAACACAAAGATATAATAATTAAATAATAAGAAGTTCCAACATATTTTTCCCAAATAATCTATCAAGACTAGCACCACTCAACATGCTCCTAACTCTTTCCATCAAGGTTCAGTTGATTTTTTTTATTACCCCATTTTATTAGGGAGGATAAGGATTATTCTTCTAGCAAACAATATTGACATGCTTACACAATTCATCAAACTCCCTACAAAAATATTCACCCCATTGTTAAATCTAAACACTTTTATCTTATAATATGATTAGTTCTCAATGAAGGCCTAAAATTCCTTAAACTTAGTGAAAAATTCAAATTTTGAGTCCATAAAATAAATCCATGTATATCTTGATACATGATCAATGAAAGAGACATACTATTGAGATTTACCCAAAGAATCAACATTCGCTAGTCCACATACATATGAATGAATGATTTGTAATAATCTCTTTTCCTTGTTAGTTTCATTAGGAAATGATGATCTCTTATGTTTAACAAACACAATGCTCATAGAAATCATTTTTTCCAATAAAATAATTGGAAATACCATCAACTAACTTTTTATTAAGAATGGTCTTAAGAAAATTTTCATCAATGTGACCCAATCTATGGTGCCACAACATACATACATTTTTAGTGCCAGTTATATTGGTACAATTATAAAAATTGGAGATATTTAGCCTAAACAAAGTCCCTATTCAATATACTTTAGCTATCACAAAAATACCTCACACCAACCTGCAACCACACTTGTCAAATACTACATGCATTCTAGAATCATTCATTCAACTTGTATATTGAAAGTAAATTTCTTGCAAGTATTTGAATATGCAAAAAATTATCAAGGGTTTTAATCCTCCCATCATTGAAACAAAACTTTACCTTTCGCTCACCAACAATATTCTTTGTGTTGTTATCATCAAGGAAAACATCTATCCCATAGTTTTCTTTGTATGTAGCAAACCAATCCTTTTGAGGAGTCATATGGTAGGAGCAACCTAAATCAATAAGCCAAGAATCATTACTAATAGTGTTAGCTAAAATGAAAAAGAATCAAAATCATCATCATATGACTTTTTTTTATAGAAGAATCAACATTCTTTCTATTTTTCTTGCACTCCTTCCTCACATTTCCTCTCTTGCCATATTTACAATACTTTTCTCTACTCTTTTTGTGGATTTTAGATAACCCTTAGACTTATCCCTATTTTCATCCCCTTTAGGTCCTTTCTCTTTTGACCTATCCCACACATACAAGGCATCTTGGGAGAAAAAAATCATATTCATTCTCCTCATCCCCTCTAATAGAAGTATGGAAACCATGTTTTCCATATTTGGCTCTACATTACTACTACTTATGGAAACAATTATATTTTCCCAAGATTTAGGCAAAGAACAAAGAAACAAGACACATTTATCTTCATATTCTAAGTTAACATCTACTTATGCAAGTTGACTTATAATCAAGTTAAAATAATTTAATTTTTTTTGCATTTGAATTGCCATATTTAATCCTTAAATAATACAACCATATTTCGAGATATAACTTGTTAGAAAAAATCCTAGTTTTGGTAGATTTAACCTATCCTCTTTTCCAACTTGTATGTAGTGTCTTTTGTAGAGACATTCAGGAGGAAAAAATATACAAGACACAATTGAATGGTTCCCCATGCTTTCTTGTCCAAATTCTTCCAATCTTAATCAAACATTGTAGATGGTTTTTTTTCTTGTAAAAATGGAAACCATTGACCTTTCTCTTTAAGGAGATCCTTTATCTTCTATTTCCACATCTCGTAGCATATGCCATTAAAATTTCTAATATATTGGAAAGAGGTGGAGGCCATGGTATGCAATTTTATTCTCAAATCTACAATGTACCACAAAAAAAAGTTCCCATTGTAGTAAAAAGTTTGTCAATAGTTAAGAGAAAGGTGGCCATCTCTCAATAGAACCATTAGCTCTGATACCAAATGTTAAAAACAAGGTGAAGATAAGCTATAATATTAACTTTTGAATATGTTAAATAAATTGAATTTAAAATTAGACTAACCAAATTGAGATTATGTGTGGTTGCACATACAACACTAAGATAAAATTCAACAAACCATAGATAACACTAAATTTACGTGGAGAAACCCTTTTGGAAAAAAAATCCACATGAGAAAGAGGGCAAGAATATTTTTAATTTTTATACGAATAGTTAGTATGAGAAGTATCTAGTGAAGTATATGGGAGGTCATAATGAAGACTCATCTTGGATTTCAGAGAATGAGATAGACTAGATCTTGATTTCTCTTAGCCTCTAGAAAGTGAGGGAAACACTTTTTAAATAGTATTTTTCTTGTAGGAGCATCCAAGGGTGTAAGATAAATCTTGTGTTAACCAAAAATATTTTATGTACTTGATTATTTCATTTGTAAATTTTTTATTGGCATCAAACAATCACCAAATTTTCCATAACATTTTAATACATCTACATATTTTTCCTTGTGAATGGAATCACATGCTCATCTTGTATCCTACAATGACATACCTAAATCCCAAGAGGTTTTGATTACCACAATGGTACATATATAGATTCTTTTAATCTTTATTTGGCACACAAAAATAATAGGTGGAAATTTAGTATTACCAAGGTTTGCACCAACTTATCAAACCTTTTCATAACCAAGGAAACATATTACAAGGTACTTTTTCCCTAGAAGACCTTATATATTTTACTATATGAAGATACATTAATCCTTCATTAGCACATTCACTCTAGAAGATGTACCTAAATACTTCATAAGGAATTGAGATTTATGCCACCATGTGGTTGAATAAGAATTGCCACAACTAAAATATAATATATAAACACTCTTGGATATTACTATAAAGTAGTGAATAAATTAGAATCAAGTTGGAATGTCATGGTGTTGTAATATCTTTTTAATTTAACAATTTACACATTATAATCAAATTATTGAGGCCTAACATTTGAAAACCCACCACAATAAGTTGTAATATTGTTATGACTATAATGAATAAAGGAAATCAGATTTTTCTATTCAATTGAATTATTTATGAATTTTTGTGTTTGGCTACATGGTTGGACAATCCTTTATTGGATCCCCTGGCCATGATTGTATGTCTTTGGTTATTTTAAAAATTGTAATTTGCATACATTGTATAATGTATCACTTTATGTAGGTGAATAGCTCATGCTAGAAGCCTTAAATTATCACTTTAGATCTATGTCATCAAATTTTTAAGTGACTAGGAGTCTCTTTGAAGGTTGAAACTAGTGGTTTGTGATGCATGATAGTTCATGAACTATATCAGAGGAATTTAAGGAGGATCCACAACATCTCCAAGGCTTCATTTGTAAGTTTTTGATGTTATATATGAGAAATATAGTTATAATGGTGAATTTGTATAGGTGATGAACTCATTACTCGATATAGTTAATGCATCATTTAGAAAGGTGATTATTGAAATACCATGATATTTATTATGAATATTATGGCGAATGTGTAGAATGAAGTAGTGAATGCTAAAATTCTTTGGGAAATTCATAATATTTAAATGAGTAAATGTATTTTGTAATAGACTAAGAAGGGAATTTGAATATTTTTTAATATTAAATTTATTCATTTTTCATGTCTTTCTCTATTATTGTGTCATGGAGAGGTGTGTGGATACTATAACTATTTGGAATACAAATTTCAGCATAAGTGTTTGACCTTCAAGTATGTTCAATTGGTATAAGCAAGTGGAAGGGTACAAAGTTTCATAGTTGTAGATTGATAAAACAAGAGTAAGGAGCTTGGGGATTGTATAATGAACTCCAATTAGCCTTCATGGAAATGTAGCCACTATAATTGATACTTGGGACAATGAATGAGATGCTTGGTGCACTCTTGCTAGGTTTCTTTATCTAAATTTGGTTTTCTCTAGTTTTAACATGGTTTTGATGTGTTCATTCTAATGAGTTTCCTCTATTTTCTTATCTACTATATGTTTTCCAATAAATGAGTATGTTTATACTATAATTTTCATTGGTTTTAAGTGGTAGAGAGTAAATTGAAGGTTCTCTATAAAAATCAACATTAAGAATATTTATAATTAATTATTAAAAGAGACAACCTTTATGTTTTATGGATCAATTGATCTTACAAAATAAAGAAGACTCTTATCTCTAAACATATATCAAGTATGCAAAACTACAAACATTATATTTAATCTCAAATTTATTATTTTCAAAAAATTCATTATTTTATGTCTTTTATTAAAAATATTTGTAAATATTTTTTTTCTCCTTTCAATTATAAATATTATTGTTTTGAGAGTTCAATTAAAAAAATATTTAATAATATCAAAAAATGTATTGTTATTTTGAGAGTTCATTATATATATCTTTTTAATAATATTGTACTATACATAAACAAGGACCCATTATGGTATGAAAGTAAATGCTGATTATTTGATTTTTTTCATTTAAATCAACAACAGAAGAGAGAAAACAAATCTTTTTTTGATGAATAGGCAGCTATCTATATTAAATTAAGATAAAGATACATATTCACAAAAAAATATGGGTGGCAAGAAGGCAAACCCTGAGAGCAAACAAATCTTATTGATGAAATTCAAATAATTTATAAAGTGCCATTCAGGGATGCCTAAAGTGCGAAGTACTTTAAAAAAATAAATATTGTGAACAATAGAATGGGATTACTGTGGGAATGTCAAGGTGGAGCAAAAGAAAACTAAAGACTCTATTTTTTTTCTTTCTGAAATCAAAAGGAATTTCTCTCATTCAAGTTATCTTCTTATGTTCCTACCTTTTGTAAAGAATCTGAATAAAATGAAAGTAGTGTTTATAAGGGATAATTTTTATAGATTTTTTTTTAATTTTATAGTTTATTTGATGAAGGTGACAATATATTTTTCAATTTTATCATTTAAAAAATAAAAAATTTTAAGTCATTTGTGGTTCTTGTTTGTCTAGTCTTTTCAAGTATTCGTCGGATTAGTGGGCAATTTGGCCATTCATCTCATTTGTCTTTGAAGTTTTTTTTTTTTGGTATACATAGAATATCATCATATGGTTTAAGAGTCTCCTTTCTCTTTGATTTAATTTTTTGTGTGTTATCTTTAAAGTGATCGCTCTTCTCCAATACACATAAAAGAGGTGAACAAGAATATCACTTGTGTAATATGTACAAATGTAGAGTTCTTTTCTTCTTTTTTCAGAAATTAAGGTGACTCAAATATTCAGATTCATTAGGATTTATAGATCTTTATTTTGATATTATGGGAAGCTAATAATTTGAATAAGAGATGGTTATCCTAAGGTTATTTAGTTTTCATATGAGGTTTACATTTTTAGTTTTGTCGAAGGAACTATATGCACTCCTCTTCCTTAACAAGTTATTAATAATTTTGATTTAAACAAAGGACAATTCATATTTATTTTCTATTTGAAAAATAATTGAATAACTCTAAAGTAAATATGAAAAATATTTAACAAAACAAATATCTAAAATTAATTTTTTGAAATGTAATTGACTCAAAACTTTTGAGCAACAAGGGCGATTTTCTTGGCTCCACAGTTTCCAAAATAGTTCCTTTTCCTTTTAAGTAAATTTAATTTCACTAATCTATTTACTTTCCCAACACTAATTCTATATATATATAAAGATTACTAAATTTTAAAATGAATTTAACTCAACTATTTTAAACATATAATTTTTGTAAAAAATAATAAATTTAATAATTACTAACTTATTTGAAAATAAACTATCTTTAAGAATTGCTTTTCCAAATGTAAATTTAGTTAATGTTAATTAATTTTAAAAATGCACTTAAGTATTCAAAACATTTGAGAGATAATTGAATGAATCAAACTAAAAAAACTAATCTTATAAACTTCTAAAAAAATATATATTTCTAATAAACTAAGTTGTACTATGATGCCAATTAAATATTAATATTTCAAAATTTCTCTTTCAAATAAATTCATCAACTTATGATCTTTTCCTAGTTATTAATTTAATTAATCTTAGTTACTTTAAAAGATTAAATGAATTATAAAATTCAAACTAGTTTCCAATATAATTTTAATTAATAAATTAATAAATTTAAGCTTAAAAATCATTATTATTAAATACTAACTTGAAAACTAATACTAATGATTATTATTATTTGGACTAAATTAAATATTATTTTAAAATTAATCATATGAGTTTTAGCTAATTTTAAATAGCTACCATGAAATAAAATACTACTAATAATATTCATTTTTAAGAAAATAAATAAATAAATGTGATGTGAAAATAACAGTTAGAATAAACTTAATTAATAGTGTGAAAATTTTATTTAGAAATTAAACTATTTCAAATAGAATATTTATTTAAAAAAAGAAAACAATATTTAAAATTTTATAATAAATAAAAAGATAAATATTGAGGTGTGTCACCATTGCACCCCTGGCATGAACCTATATTGTTGTCACTACTTATTATTATGATCAATGGTTAGGTAAATTATTATTTATTTATTAATATTTATTTGGCCTCTTGTTTTATCCTTCAATTATGTTACTAACTAGTCTGCTATATATGGTAGTTGCTAGCTAAATTTGGTATGTTAATTAATATTTGTCTTTTAGCTGATTTTGTTAATCCAAATCATGTATACAGTTTATTTCTATTTTGTTGATAATTTAGCTTCTTTTAACTTTTTTTTGATATGTTAAATATTATTTTTCACTTGCAGGTTTACCTTTGGCTTAGATGCCACAGTTGAGAGGTATTTCTTTTTGTCAAAGTCATGAATATTGACAGGTGTCATTTGTTGGGGTATGTCACACCAATGAATTGCTTTGGAAATCCCAATGGTTTTGGCACTTGAGCTTATACCATTTGACAAGAATTTAGATAAATTATATTTTTACACATTATTCTTATTTATTTGTTATCAGTTTGCCATTTTGATTCAATAGGTCTTTGATTAATGATAGAATGTTTTGTCTCGCTATGGAAATTTAAACAACAATATTTCTCTTTTAATGAAGCGCGTTAATCTAGATTATTTATTTTGTTTATTCTTATTATATTTTAGCTAAATTATTATTTTCTTATTATTCTCATTTATTTGCCCTCAAACTTTTCCTTGTTGAGTTAGCAGGGCCCGTGCTAGTTTATGGAAATATTATTCAGTAATGATTGCTCATCAATTAAGAATGTTAAGCCAAATTAGTTATTTAAAATATTATTATGCATGGTGATTACAAAACTCCAGTATAAAGTTATGAGGATCCTACCCATCCCCACACCCGTATCTTCTAGAAT